>JBBJLS010060368.1:0-12944 GCA_037577275.1 Bryconaethiops microstoma
ACACAGTCAGTGTTTAAAATCTTCTCACTCGTGTCTCTGAGTGAAGAGAATGAAGGAGGAATGAAGATCAGAGTGGCAGAATGAGATTCACTTTCTCCAACAGGTAGAGGGGTGTGGAGGAGTCAGTAAGATGCACTGTGTGATTCCACCACTAGATGGCAGCAGTTTATTAACAGCCTGTAATATACAGTCCCACCAGTTTTTCGCGATTTTGCGATCGCGTCAAATCCAGTGAAATCAGGAATTTACCGCATATTTTCCCGATGCCACATATTTTCTATTCTGTCGCATCATTTTCGCAAAAAATCACTCCAAATCACAACTGTTCTACAACTCCTGCTGGTGGCAGTACGATCACTGCTCTGCTGACACGCACCATTTTAATTAATGATGGCCAGCAAAAAGAAGAGAGAGACAAATAGCATTTACCATCTTTTATCACTGCAAAGGACCGAGCAAAACAACTTCACTACATGAGTGACTTGCCTTTGCCTGTAGCCACAGCGCTCGGAGTCTTATCCCTGCTCGGAACACCAGCAGACAAAAAAGGGGATCTTCGACTAGTGGGTGGGGCTCGACAGATGAGGGGCGAGTCTATGCAAATTTTCCAATTCTGACGTCAGGATAAGGGGGCCGTCCAAACGTAGAAGCACCTGATTCCTGACACCAAAATCTTTAAGTTGACTCACAGAAAATGGATGGATGTTTTTTTCGCAAGTGTTTATAGGACCAGTAGAGACACAAATGGAAATACAAACTGGGCCCATGTAGACCGTGGATGGGGTTTAGCAATGGGGAAAAAAATGCAAAATTTCTCACAAATTTTCAGAAAACACCATACATCAAAAATCCTGGGGGCACTGAATATGAGTGGAGGTGATGAGGCATTTTACATCAGTCATTTACATAAACAGTGACACACTGAAATTTGCAGTGCACATAGTTTTAGATTTTTGTTACAGTACACTGTAAAAAATCCAACTTGGAAAATAGTTCTCTTAAATTTAAGAAGTAATTAAGAAACATTAGGTTGTTTGATACAGTGTAAAAAATCGTAAAAAAAAAAAAAAGGGTAAAATGACTGGCAGCAACAAAACAAAAAAAATTTTAAGTAAAAGATTTTATTTTAAATGAAGTGAAAAAACATTACATTTACAGAAATTACTCCCCTTGTTATTATGAAAAAAAAACCTAATTAAAAGAGCAGTTCTAAAAGTTCCCCAGATAAAGTCTATTATTTTACAGATTTCTCCTAAATTATTGCAACAAAACACCTTAAATACTGTTTTTACTGATTTGTTTTTTCAAAATTAACATCTTCAATAAAACAACCACACCAGAAGTTCAGCAGTAAAATACATTTATTTTACAGATTATTTTTACACATAACCTACAATAAAGCAAAAAAACCCCATTTTTTTAATGGTAAACTGAATGGCAGTAAATGTAAAAACAAAACCTTACTTTAAATTTAAAGTAAAAGATTGTAATTCAAATTAAGTGTAAAAACATGTGCCAAGTTACAGTTACAGATTTCCTCTGAATGTGTACTATCAAACACCTTAATCAAAAGAGCAATGCTCTGCATTACACACAGGTAAACTATTATTTTAAAGATTTTTACCCTAAATTCATGCTAACAAATGTCCTCAGTAAAAGCGTTTAGGGAAAGCTAATTAGCTAATTAGCTTAGTCTACTTCAGAGTTAGTTAAGAGAGTTTACCTTCTACTCTTCTCTTCTCTGTGTTTCCAATGCCCAGTCTGATACCGTTCATCTATTTTATCATAATTCACCAGAAGTGGACGCCACCAGCTACCGCCTAAACATCCAGGACCTAACAGGGATGGTGTCCAGTGTATTTCCAGTGAATTATGCTATGAAAATGGTGCCAGACTGGGCACTGCAAAAAGACAGAATAGAAGCAGTTGCACAGTCTTTTATAATTCTGGGATTGACTGCAAATGAGCAAATCAAAAACCTGTTTTGCTTTAACATCACCACAAGACATAACACTGATAACAAAGGACTAACAGTACACTACAAGTACGCCTACAGCACTAAATATAATGCAGTGATTCAGTTTTGTAGAATTAGGCCTATAGTACAATCCTAAACCAAATGTATTGTGGTGTAGACTTATAGTTTTTAAACTGGTAATCACCAGTTGTGTCTCCACTGGAGTGGTTGTGTCTCCACTGCAAATGCCTCACGCAACATTATTAAAAGTTTAATGAATGTCATCTTAACTCACTGTCACTTTAACCTCCAAAATACAATACAAATTCGTGACATTGGTGCAGAGGTGTAGCATGTGCCACAAAATTGTAAAAACATTAGCTTTTATTTTGCAGTGACAAGACTTTTAGTTTCACTTTAAATAATGTTACGAGCCCTCCTGACCAAACACACAGTGAAACTGAGAAAGGTAACAGTGCATTATACCCCATAAAGAGTTATCCTCTTCCAAACTGGCAGTAGTCAACTGGATACTTGGAGAGAGAACACAAAAACATTACAATTTAACATGAAAAATAAAATAAATAAATACACATTTTTAAACAAAAATTTTAACCTGAGACAGTGTCTTGGTAAAAAAAACAACAACAATAAACAACAGTATATGCAGTGTCTTTTTTTGAGGTGAAGAGATAGGTCTATATTTGTACAGTCATGAGTGTCATGTCTCCTACAGGGTCAAGGAGGCAGAAGCAAGGATAACGAGTAACAAAAACAGACTTTTAATGAATAATCTCTTTTCTTTTAAATAACGAAGCAAGTCAACCCTCATGCTTAGTCTGGGCTTCGCCCTCCTTGCTGCAGATAGAGGCACACTCCCCAAGAGCCATGCAGACTAAGAACTCCAGCTGAGACTGCCCGTTTTTTTTTTTATTATTACTCCTTTAGAGTCTGGAATAAACTCTGGAGACGGGACTCCGAATGTAGCGGTGACTTCTGGGAACTGACGGGAACGTCCAGCAGAATCATCTCTGTAGAGTAATGGGAGAAAAGGGGTGAGCAGGGTCGAACTTTTACACAAACCCAAGCTGACACGTGGATGCCTTTCTTCCAGACCAGCACGTTTCTTGAAGAACAGAATCTAGAAGAACAGACAGAGATACATTGGTTAGACATATGCAATTTCGCAGACACACAAAACAGACACAAGAGGGACTGATGGTGTAGCTGGTGGGCCCTGATGCTTAACCTTAGGCCCACAGACTGGGCAGGCTGCCACCTGATGACTCCCCCCCCCCGACCACAGTAAAGACAGAGCCTCTCCTTCAGCCTCCTATCCCTTTCCTGTGGGGACAGGCGCGAGGAGCCCAGCTGCATTGGTTTAGGTGGTGGCTCATTCTTTACTGGACTTTGGGTAGGGCTGGCTTCACGGTGCAGTCGAGGGGTTCTTTGTACTGATCCTCTGCGTTTCCCCCTCAGATGCTGGTTAAGATGAATGGCCATAGTAATTAGCTGATCCAGGGACAGGCCAGCGTCCCTCCATGCCAGTTCCATCTGCAACTCAGACGTGAGCCCCTTCCGGTACGCTGCTATGAGGGCTGGCTCATTCCAGCCACTATCAGATTCTACACTGAACCGAGTAGTCGGTGGCTGACCCGGTTCCCTGTTTGAGCTGGAGGAGGCGGGTGCTACCGGACTGACCCTGGTCGGGATGGTCAAAGACTTTTTGTAGCTGATGCATGAACACTGCATAGTTCTCAAGCGCTGGATCCCATGCTTTCCAAAGGGCCGTGGCCTAATCTTGTGCACACCCTGTGAGGCGCTGGATCATTAGCGACACCTACTGAGCTGATGTTAACTGGAGAGACTCAAGGAATTAGAGCTCGCAAGCCATTACAAACTTGTGACACCCCGACGGATCCCCACCATAGTGCTTGGGCCATGCGGCCTGCATCAGATCCTTAGGAGGAACTACCAGGAGTTGGTGGCGGAAGGGGCAAGTTCTGAGGTGCATGGACCAGATTGGCGACCTCCTGTGTAAGTTGATCCATCCTGCCAAGCCAACTGTTGTTGGATGGGAACGTGGTCATCTTCTGGCAGAGGGATCCCCGCTGCGTCCCCTTGAAATAACAAAGCAAGTCCTCTACTCTCGTGCTCAGTCCAGGCTTGCTGTGTATAGAGGCACACTCCCTGAGAGCCACGCAGTCGGCATAACTCCAGCTGGGAGAGCCCGATGAAGTTTGGACTCCTTTAGAGTCTGGAATAAACTCTGAAGACAGGACTCCGAATGTGGCGGCGACTTCTGAGAACTGACGGGAACGTCCAGCAGAATCACCTCTGTAGAGTAATGGGAGAAAAGGGGTGAGCAGGGTCGAACTTTTACACAAACCCAAGCTGACACGTGGATGACTTTCTTCCAGACCAGCACGTTTCTTGTGAGGACCAGCATGGGACATCCCACATATAAGGTATGAGGGAGACAGCACACCAGACCCTGGATCGGCTGTCGATTTCACTGGAAACACGAAAGGGAGTGGGAAGAATCACAGTTAACAGAAAGACATACAGAACACAAGTGTGGACGTAACAGGCTTTATGTTAACAGGTTCATGCTCTGAGCAGCGCCCAGCACACCTGCAGCTTATAATCACCAGGGCTGGGCGCCGCTCAGAACATAAACAAACCAACACATGGAAACACAGGGGGCATGAGTGGGATTCCCCAGATCAGTACTCCGGAGAGGGATCCCGTTCAGAACTGGCCTCGGAAGGGGGGCGAGAGGGTTTCACCACTGCTGCTGGACTCAAGCGGGGCCGTCCAGGGCAACCCACCATCCGGGACCCTGCTGGTCAGCTGGGAGGGCGACCCCAGGGGCAGGGAGCTCCGACCGGGCACGGTGAAAGTCGTTCTTCAGCTCTTGACTGAGCACGTCCTCGGCCTGCACCCAGCTCATCTCCTCTGGACTGTAGCCCTCCCAGTCCACCAGATATTGTCGTCGGCCGGCTCTCCCCCGGGAGTCCAGAAGCTGTTTCACCCGGTAGGCCGGAGCCCCCTCAACCTCAACGGCCAAGGGGAGTGTCAGACTGGCCCCTCCCTTGTCCATCAGGCCCAGAATAGCTGGTCTGATGAGAGAGACATAAAACACAGGGGAAATATGTAAGTGATAGGGGAGTTGGAGTTTGAATATGAACCATTCATCCACTAGAGGAATGTCGGATGTTTCACCATCCCATGGACAAAGAGTGGGTTGGTGTCCGAGCACACATTCAAAGGGCATTAGGCCAGTAGCGGAGCGGCACAATGAGTTCTGAGCGTATTCTGCCCAGCCCAGGTACTCTGCCCAGTCGCGCTGATGACTATGGCAATACGCTTAGAGGAACCAGCTCAGCTCTTGAAAAGACAACTGTCTGCCTGTTAGATTCTGGGTGGTACCCCGAGGTCAGGCTTACGATGAACCCCAGCCTGCTAGAGAAAGCGGTCCAAACTCTGGACACAAAGTGGGGTCCGCAGTCAGAATATCCTCCGGAATACCATAGTGCCAAAAACACCGAATGGAACAGCGCTCCAGCTACTTGTAAGGCTGTGGGCAGTGAGTGGAATGGCAGGAAACACACCCAATGTCCACCACAATCAGGATGGTCATGTACCCTTTAGATTCCAGAAGTTCCATGACAAAGTCCACAGCAATATGGGACCATGGCCTCTGCTGTGGCTGGCAATATACGGGGGGACCTTGGTGACGGTGCAGACCAAACATGACTTGATGGCCTGAGCTACATCTCCCTTTTGGTTAGGCCACCAGTACTTACCCCTTATCGCCTCGACAATCTTTTGGACCCCAGGGTGACCCATGGCAAGTGCCATGTGAGCCCATTCAGTCACGCAAGCCTGTAGAAGTTTAGGCATGAATGTTTTGCCCCTGGGACCTGGTCTGGGAGGTGGCTGAGATGCAGCCATCTGTTCTATTTCTGAGTCAAGATCCCTGGAAATGGGTGCAGCGATGATGGCTGCCGGGATAATTGGCTCAGGCTCAGAACAGACCTCTGGGGCAGGATAACAGCAGGACAATGTGTCCTCTTTTCTGTTTCTTGACCCTGGCCGGTACGCAATTTAAAAGTTAAATCGCCTGAAGTATAAGGCCCACGCTGCCTGGCGAGGGTTAAGACACTTTGCCTGCTGGATGTACTCAAGGTTGCGGTGGTCTGTGAGAATGGTGAAGGGGTGTTTCACTCCCTCTAACCAATGTCGCCACTCCTCTAACGCCGCTTTGAATGCAAGCAGCTCATGGTTATAATTTCATTCTGCATCGGTCAGTTTCCTCGAGAAGTTGCGAGAGATGCGCAGGGATAGAGCTTCCCCAGGATTCCATGTCTCTGTGAGAGCACTGCCCCCAGACGCACCTCAGACGTGTCTACCTCAACCATGAAAGGTTGTTTCAGGTCCGGGCGTTTCAGGACTGGAGCTGAGGTGAACAACCCCTTAAGTTGCTTAAAGGCCTTTCGTGGAAGCTAATATTTTCAGTCTTGTTTTTTAGGAGGTCTGTGAGCGGCGCTACCACAGAGCTGAAACCCTGGATGAACCTGCGATAAAAATGAGCGACACCCAGGAAGTGCTGCAGTTCTTTGACTTTGTGGGGCTCAGGCCACTCAGACACAGCGGTCACCTTGCTCTCATCCATACTCATCCTGTTGGGACCAATCTGATAACCGAGGAATGCGAGCTCCGGGACATGGAACTCACACTTCTCAGCCTTCACGTACAACCCGTACAAGAGCAGGTGATGTAGCACACTCCGGACATAATGTATGTGCTCAGATAGGGTTTTTGAATAAATTAAGATGTTATCAAGGTAGACAATGACAAACCAATATAGTATGTCTTGAAACATGTCATTCGTGAATGCTTGGAAGCCGTATGGCATTACATGATAACAATAATGGGCGGAGAGGGTGCTGAACGCTGTTTTCCACTCAACGCCTGCCCGAATACGCATGAGGTTGTACACGCTCTGTAGGTCGAGCTTTGTGTAAATGCTCGACCCCTAGAGCTGATCGATGCCTGACGGGATGAGCGGAAGAGGGTGCGGATACCTCACTGTGACCATATTTAGTCCCCCACAGTCTATGCACGGCCTGAGTTCTCCTTTTTTAGAAATGAAGAAGAAACTGGCCGATGCAGGAGACGTGGACCAGCTGATAAACCCCTGTCTGAGGGCTTCGGCAACGTACTTCTCCATAGCCTGGGTTTCCACCTCAGACAATGGGTAAATACGCAACAAGGTGGCATAGTCCCAGGCAGGATGTCTATCGCACAGTCCCACGGCCAGTGCTGGGGGAGACGGGTAGTTTTAGAGGGGCACTTCAATCAGGTCTTTATATGGCTTGGGAATTTGAATTGGAAGATGCCCTAAGGGGCTTTCTATTGTGGTGGCTAAGGGGGATAACCCGGCACGCAAACAGGTCTGGTGGCATTTCAGGGATCAGGATTCAATCTCAGCGGTCCGCTAGTTTATACTGGGGTTATGGGTCCAAAGCCACGGGAGCCCTACGACTACAGAGGGCTCCTCCTGTTCCAGCACATATAATTGAATCTGTTCCTAATGAACAGTAGCGATGGTGAAATCCTATGGGTTTAGTGATATGGGTCACTGTCTGTCTAATTAATCAACTGCCCATCTAAAACTCTCACTGAAATCGGGTCTGGCATCTCCACCATGGGAACAGAGAGAGACATGACATGAGGGCCTGGGAGATTAAATTCCCAGCTGATCCAGAATCTAGAAGAACAGACAGAGATACATTGGTTAGACATATGCAATTTCGCAGACACACAAAACAGACACAAGAGGGACTGATGGTGTAGCTGGTGGGCCCTGATGCTTAACCTTAGGCCCACAGACTGGGCAGGCTGCCACCTGATGACTCCCCCCCCCCGACCACAGTAAAGACAGAGCCTCTCCTTCAGCCTCCTATCCCTTTCCTGTGGGGACAGGCGCGAGGAGCCCAGCTGCATTGGTTTAGGTGGTGGCTCATTCTTTACTGGACTTTGGGTAGGGCTGGCTTCACGGTGCAGTCGAGGGGTTCTTTGTACTGATCCTCTGCGTTTCCCCCTCAGATGCTGGTTAAGATGAATGGCCATAGTAATTAGCTGATCCAGGGACAGGCCAGCGTCCCTCCATGCCAGTTCCATCTGCAACTCAGACGTGAGCCCCTTCCGGTACGCTGCTATGAGGGCTGGCTCATTCCAGCCACTATCAGATTCTACACTGAACCGAGTAGTCGGTGGCTGACCCGGTTCCCTGTTTGAGCTGGAGGAGGCGGGTGCTACCGGACTGACCCTGGTCGGGATGGTCAAAGACTTTTTGTAGCTGATGCATGAACACTGCATAGTTCTCAAGCGCTGGATCCCATGCTTTCCAAAGGGCCGTGGCCTAATCTTGTGCACACCCTGTGAGGCGCTGGATCATTAGCGACACCTACTGAGCTGATGTTAACTGGAGAGACTCAAGGAATTAGAGCTCGCAAGCCATTACAAACTTGTGACACCCCGACGGATCCCCACCATAGTGCTTGGGCCATGCGGCCTGCATCAGATCCTTAGGAGGAACTACCAGGAGTTGGTGGCGGAAGGGGCAAGTTCTGAGGTGCATGGACCAGATTGGCGACCTCCTGTGTAAGTTGATCCATCCTGCCAAGCCAACTGTTGTTGGATGGGAACGTGGTCATCTTCTGGCAGAGGGATCCCCGCTGCGTCCCCTTGAAATAACAAAGCAAGTCCTCTACTCTCGTGCTCAGTCCAGGCTTGCTGTGTATAGAGGCACACTCCCTGAGAGCCACGCAGTCGGCATAACTCCAGCTGGGAGAGCCCGATGAAGTTTGGACTCCTTTAGAGTCTGGAATAAACTCTGAAGACAGGACTCCGAATGTGGCGGCGACTTCTGAGAACTGACGGGAACGTCCAGCAGAATCACCTCTGTAGAGTAATGGGAGAAAAGGGGTGAGCAGGGTCGAACTTTTACACAAACCCAAGCTGACACGTGGATGACTTTCTTCCAGACCAGCACGTTTCTTGTGAGGACCAGCATGGGACATCCCACATATAAGGTATGAGGGAGACAGCACACCAGACCCTGGATCGGCTGTCGATTTCACTGGAAACACGAAAGGGAGTGGGAAGAATCACAGTTAACAGAAAGACATACAGAACACAAGTGTGGACGTAACAGGCTTTATGTTAACAGGTTCATGCTCTGAGCAGCGCCCAGCACACCTGCAGCTTATAATCACCAGGGCTGGGCGCCGCTCAGAACATAAACAAACCAACACATGGAAACACAGGGGGCGTGAGTGGGATTCCCCAGATCAGTACTCCGGCGAGGGATCCCGTTCAGAACTGGCCTCGGAAGGGGGGCGAGAAGGGGGACAATCTCTTTCAATTCTAGAGTTTTAAATATCATGACAATAAAAATCTTCCTTACCAGGATCTAAAATTATTTAAATCCAACCTCGTGTAAAAAAGCACAAAGCAGGTTCCACCATGTCATTAATTATTAAACAAAAAGCCAAACTGGATAAGACGCGTTGATTGGAAATGCTAATGCTACCGCTAATGCTAAAGCTAGCGCTAATGCTAGCACTAATGCTAATGCTAGCACTAATGCTAATGCTAGCACTAATGCTAGCGTTAATGCCAATACTAATGCTAACGCTAATACTAATGTTTATGCTAACGCTAATGCTGACGCTAATGCTAATGCTAATATTAATGTTAATGGGTTAGGTTTTAGATGTAGAGCTAATGGTTAAGTTTTAGGCTTAAGGTTAGTGTTTAGGGTTAGATTTAAGGCTAAGGGTTCGGTTTTAAGGTTAGGTTTTGATTTAGGGCTAAGGGTTAAGTGTTAGGTTTATATCTTGAATACCTTATCAAAATATCACAATTGTTTAAGTTGGAATAAGTATAAAATATATATGTGTCAGAATAGTTCCGACCGGCCAACGGCCCAAGTCACCCACCAAGGCGAGGGCACCCCACACCCAATCCAAAAGTGCAGAGAGGGACCCCGTCCCCAATGAGGAACCAAAACCACCGAACCAATCAAAACCACTCCAACCCCCATTTCTCCACAGTTCCCGGCCCCATCGCTCAACAGCCCCAATCCTCCGCCAGGCCGAGGCCAACCCCACCCACCCAATCCAAAAGTGTAGGGGAAAGCCCCACCCCAACAAAGAACCCAGACTATCAAACAACCAAGTAGGCCATTGGACTAAGTAGGATAGGCTTAGGTAACCATTTCCAGGCCTCTTTCCTCATGGAAGTCCAATATTCATTTCAGCTACAATCAAATTCCTGGTTTGTCTGGTTTAACTTCATTAGATTAAATTCGGAGCTGCTTATGGAATTTTATAAATCCACACAAGGGGGGGGGGGGTGGGGGGGGGGTGGGAGTGGAAGTCGCTTTGGATAAAAGCGTCTGATAAATGCCGTAAATGTAAATGACTGGAGACACTGAGCAGAAATCTGAAACCAAACCTGTGCTCTTGTAACCAGCTCACAAAATATCAACTACTTTTTAGAAAAAAGGAAATCTTGATACTTTTATATATATATACTGCACTGTACTGTAGGTCAGTGAAAGACTATTTTTCCTGGTCCAAACCCGTCTGTACCCCTCAGTAACAGGAAAGTGCAGCGCCCCGTCACTGCCAGCAGGGGGCGCACCACGACCACCTCGCCTCATAGAGCACTGGTTTACTAGTAAACAGTAAAAACATGACGGTGGTCTTTTTATCACGACATTTACTTGACAGTGTAACATTCTTTACCACAAGAAATGTTTATTTGACTTTTCAAAATTTTGTGTGCTGCATAAAGTTCAGCTCATTCTATGCTCAACCTTATGGAGGCCGTTTAGGAGAAACAGGCTGGACAGAAAAGGGTCTGAGTCTGAATTTTCCTTTAATCTGGGACGGCCTTTTACCAAGATACTCAGTCATTTTTTCCTGAAATTAGTATAAATGGACTCGAGGCCGTTTTCTGTGGATCCCGAACCTCCTAGGGCCTCAGTTCTGGACTCCTCTGTTCTTCCCACAGGTCTTCAGATGAGTTTGGGATTGGAGTGGGTGGTGCAGAAGCTTTGTTTGGAGCTGTGCTTTGTGTTTGCAGTGGTTCTTGATGATCTTAACGATGGCCTATTGTTGATCATGCAGGGACTTTGCCCTCCAGAGTCAATGATGTAACCTCTTAACATTCCTGGGTCTTTGGAAACAAACGCCGCCCCACCATTACACAGCAGCACCTCACTGTACTGCAGAGACCCTTCATACTTCACAGAAACTCCATCTCACCAGAGAAGTAAGTTTAAATACATTATTATTGTTGTTTAGATGCTCACTCCAACTTTGGAGAGCTCAGAGGAGCAAAATGTGGTGTTCAAACTTTTTCCCAAATATTTAAACTTAATTAACCCCCTAATGATGGAAATGTAAGGCTAAACAAAACAAGATGTGGTGGATTACAGCATAAACGTTGTTATAATACTAAATATAAGTCAGAATATAAATGACTTCTGATGTATGATGTATTATTTTTTTATCTTCTTGTTATTCTGGAGAGATAATAATTGAAATGGGTGCCAAAATAAAACAGATGTCCAAGATGGATAACAGCATGGATAACAACCGGCTGTTATAACACTAAATATAAATGAGAACTATGATTTATTAGTGTTTTATCTTCTGGTTGTTATTCCTGAGAGATAATAATGGAAATGGGTGGCAAAATAAAACAAGATGTCATGGATAACAGCATAAAGGTTGTTATAACACTAAATATAAATCAGAATATAAATGAGAACTATGATTTATTAGTGTTTCATCTTCCTGTTACTCAGGAGAGATAATAATGGAAACGGGTGGCAAAATAAAACAGGATGTCATACGTGACAGCATCAAAGTTAAAATACTACATGGAAATAGAATAGAAATGAGAACCAGAAGAAATAACCGCAGGTGTAGTTTTCGTGGCCCTGGTTATCGGGGTTATTTACAGTCTGCCAGTCTCTCTGATGGCACAACAGAAAAATTCAGACTTTAGCTGAATGTCTGGAGAGCAGGAACTCTTGCCCTCAGGCTACATTCAGATGATTGCAGAGTACAGACCTCCTGCATCTTAAAGGAACCCTCTGAGAACAATTGCTGACGACTGTTCAAAGCTCTCGGGGCGAGGGACTGAAGACAATGACGTTCGGGACGTGTCTGTGCACGAAGGAATGGGGCTCCGACTCAGACGGGGAAACCGAAATGAGCAGCTGACAGACGGGGGATAAATCAGACTCCGGCTCCTCAGTGCCGGCCGTGCCGGCCGTGCCGGGACGGGGGCTGAGTGATTGGACGGTGTAATGGTGAATGAGCTCAGGGGACCACAGAGTGGTCGAGGAATGTTGGGTTTTAGACCTTTAGACCATTTACTACACGTTTCAATTCTCCTTGGACACTTTCTCCACTGTCAAACTCCGAATTCTGCTCTGTTAGTCCGAATGATCTCTAACTGATTTCATTCTTTGAGAGCCCTACTGATTGCATTGGTTACCACTTAGAACCCTTTGATCACTCCTATGAATAAACACAGCCATCATGATTTACTTCAGAGTGTGAAACTGAAAGACAATCACAAATACGCTGGAATTGCTGACATTCCTTCAGGGTGGCGAGTGGCCGCTGCCGGACCTTCGTCTGCTACGAGGCTTCATCGGTCTCTCATCTCACGATATGCACTGATTCTGATATTCAGCACGACTCGCCTATCAGTGTCACTTTCACACCAAAGCCTGATGTTTCTAAAAGCTCTGTTTGTTTATTTGAGGTATAAACTGTTCACACTGGAACCTGCACAGCTTTTAATCAGTTATTCCCTAAACTGCAGGTTTTTATTCTGGTTAAACTGGAAAGTTGTTGGTTGAACTATAAATGAAAATGTGTGAAATAAAGGC
>JBBJLS010060399.1:0-12943 GCA_037577275.1 Bryconaethiops microstoma
GGGGGGGTTGGCTGTTTAAGGTCAGGTTTTGGAAAAGGAAACCATGTGCTAAAGAGTTTAGTGTCCAGGGCTCATTGTGTTCTGCTTTGAGGCAATGGTAGAAAAGAAAACAAACAAGGAAGCAGGGCGGGGTCAGGTTTCATCAAAGCAGGATTTCTCACTAAAGCTGGAAAACTTAAAGGGCCTATATAATAGAAACACGAAAAAACCTTGGGACCATGAAAGGTGTTATATAAGTGAAAGTAATTCTTCTTATTCTTCTTATTATTAAAACAGAATGTTTTGCTTTTCATGATGAGGCATTTGATGTAGTGCTAAAACACTAGTAAAGTTTTAAATTATACCATGCATTCAGTCCAAAAACAGCCTGTTTTGAATGTATTTTTGTGACATCATAAAAAGTACAAATATCCACCTACACAGCAGTTTAGTCCGGCCCTTTCATTTTGACGTTATAAGGAGTATTTCAGGCCAGACTGTGTACTGAATAAGACATAATACAGGGCAGCCAGTCAGAACAGAGTTACAGTTAAATATGAGAGTATTAAATGCATCGTCTGTTTAAATCTCAGGGATAAAGAAAGGTTAGAAATTGGTCATGAAGAAATGAATTAGAACTGCGATAAACCGAATGGGTGGAGTTTCTTTGCTAAGAAGTTAATGGGCGGGCTTAAACTGCTATAGAATGAATGGGTGGAGTTTCATTGCTATATAGGTAATGGGTGGGGCTAAACTGCTGTAGAGTGAATAGGCGGGGCTAAACTGCTGTAGAGCTAATGGGCGGGGCTAAACTGCTGTGAAGTGAATGGGTGTTTTAATGGGAGTTTTAATGCATTGAGTGGATGGGTGGGGCTAAACTGTTTTAGAGTGTATAGGCGGAGTTTCACTGCTGTAGACTGAATGGGTGGGGCTAAACTGCTACAGACTGAATGGGTGGGGCTAAACTGTTCGAAGCTCAAATTGCAAGAAGAAACCGGCTGAATGTGCAAAGCTAAACCTCTGTAGCTTGAAAAGGCATCTTTCATTGTCTATAAATCTATAAATATGTCAGTTTTGTGACATCACAAAAGAAGAATTTAAAACAAGCAGCTTCTAAACTATGGACTGTAGGGAGTAAGGAGTAAACAGTACAAGCCAGTGTTTAAATACTACATTGTACATCAAAAGCGAGGACAATTCAGTTCTCCACAACATGGGTCCTTTAATCTGCCTGGTTAAATGAAAAATCTAGTTTTGTAGAAAACTCTGACTGCTGCACAGACATTCTCAGCTACAATCTGGCAAAGCAATAAACTATAGAGGCACGCCACCAATTAAAGTCCAAGAATTTCAGTTCGCTTGGCGGTCGCTCAGTAAGTGGCTGAAGGACGACTTCATTCACTCCTACTGTATATAAAACGCTCAACACAGACTCAAAAATAAATGCACAATAGTTACTTCTCCCATTCACATGGCAACAGGGCCAAAAAGGAAGGCGCACTGCTGAAGCCACACAATGCCTTTGTTCTCCTTCTTTATTTCTCTCTATTTTTTTCTCATCTTCCTCTTTTATTTTTTCCTCTGAAGGACTTGGCACAGGCAGAATGCTTCGGTGTGTGTTTGTGTGTGTGTGTGTGTGTGTGTGTGTGTGTGTGTGTGTGTGTGTGTGCGTGAGGGAAGTGCACAAAGAGAGCCAGTGTCAGAGAAGGAACAAATGGCTTCTCACTGAATTCCACATGCTGGAGGTCAGAGGTCACTGGGCGGCCCCCACAGAGTGGACAGCAGGCTCAGGGTGTGCCCCCCCAAAAAATATAAATAAAGCAGAATGAAAAAAAGTAGAAAACATTCAAGAAAAAACAAAAAAAGTACAGAGCTTGGACAGGATGGTTCCTATTGGATGGTTAAGGGGAAGGACAGGACCTGTTACAGCCTGTCCAATTAAGTTAGCATTAACTTTACATGCTTGTTATTAGCATAAATATTATTATCATGCAGTCTTTATTTACTGTTTGCTAACATGTAGTCTACATGTATGGTATTAGCAAGTCAAGTCAAGTATGTTTTTAATGTAATTTCGACCATATACACACAGTACACAGTAAAAACTAAACAGCTTGCCTCCAGGACCAGGGTGCAACCCCAGAACAGAACAGAACTAAACACCACAAGACCACATGTGCAAATATAGCAGCAACAGCACAGAGAATGTTAATACATGTTATTAGCGTGTAATTAGCATGATATTAGCATGTATTAGCATTGGGCAGCTGGTGGCCTAGTCGTTAGGGCGTTCGCCCTGAGATCAGAAAGTCGTGGGTTTGATTCCCAAGACTGTTAGTGGTACCTCTGAGGTACCCTGAGCAAGGTACCGCCCCCATACACTGTTCCTGGGCGCTGTGTTCCTGGCTGCCCCTGCTTCACTTGGTGAATGGATTAAATACAGAGGAAGAATTTCCCACTGTGTGCTGTGGTGTGTTCATTTATGACAGAATGGTCACTTTCACTTCATCTGTTTTACATTTATGGCATTTGGCTGATGCTCTTATGCAGAGCAACTTATAATCATTAGTAACGGGGACAGTCCCCCTGGAGCAACTGAGGGTTAAGTGTAGGGCTGAAACGATTATTCGAGTAACTCGAGTAATTCGAGTAATTCGATCACGAAAAATGTTCGGTTTATGTCACCAAAGTCCATCTATTTAAAATGTCTCTGCTATCGTTTCACTCCCGCTTCGTAGACTACTGCACAGCTCTGGTCTCATTGTTTCACACAGGACTGTTGTAACTGATGCGCATTTCAAAGATTTAAAACGGCGCGTTTATTTTTCTCTTTATGGAAATGGGGGAATATGAAGATCCTGGTGTGCGTAAAAGGCAGAAAATGTCTAAAGTGTGGGACCATTTTACACTGCGTGAGACGGATAACGTAGTGCAGTCTAGTCGCTGGTGCTGCTCAGCGTCTTAGCGTGCTCTTAGCATGTTTGCAGGCTACTTCTGTTTTTAGTCGCTAATTATAACTTACTAGTGAGTTAACTTAATGTTTTGGATGATTATTAAACTATTTCCATCAGTCTACAGCGTCATCAGCCCACAGACAAGAGGCGACTGGTCCGATAAACGCTAAGTTTCAGTATAGAGTTTGGTGAGCAGCTTCTTTGCACGTAGTGCGGCGTGTTTAGTTCAACCCCTCTCCATCACTAGCACTAGTGTAAAAAGTTTACTTGTGTGAAGTGTACATTAGTTATGCATCTGACGGATTCAGAGTCAGAGGAGCGCATCCAGACTTTAACTGGGGATAGGAGACAGGTGTGATGCTAGCCAGTCCAGGTGCTCGCCCCGACCGGACTGTAGAGCCCCTACAGCAGGGCTATTGGGTTTTTCCCCTCCGTAGAGAACAATTGGGTAGGTTTTTGGCTAATAACTCCAGATCCCTGTGGGCTAGAAGGGAGAACCAGGGCTCGCTGGAAAGGTCTTAGGGAGACCTGTCAGCCTGAGGAGCTTGGTACGCCTGAGTCCCTGCCCCATGGAGCAACGCTGCACAGAGCGCGGATGTTCCCGTGCCCGTTACTGTGGTTGAGCTTCATGCTTGGTCTTGTTGGAGAAGTCTCCTGGAGACCTGTCAGACTATGGAGTTTGAAGTGGAGCAACGCGGTTCGGAAAGTCTGTGCTCATTTTAAGAGGCCTTTCATGTTGCATAACACATTATTGATATAGTTGTTTAAAAATACAAAAGTATGATTTATCCGATTACTCGATTAATCATTGAAAAAAATCAACAGAATACTCGAATCCAAAAATATTCAATAGTTGCAGCCCTAGTTAAGTGTCTTGCTAAAGAACACAATGGTAGAAAGTTGGGGTTTGAACCTGCAACTTTTGTGGTCATCAGATTCACAGGCAAGTATTTTACCCACTAGGGCACTACCACCCACTTTTACTGTATTCTACATATTGTATTAGCATATGTGTTATTAACATGTAGTCTATATTAATGGTATGCTAACAAATACTTTGCATGCATGATATGAGACCATATACTATTAGTATGTACTCTACATATATGGTAATAGCGTACGTTATTAGTGCGTGATCTATATTTACTGTATAATAACATGTACGCTAACTAGGATGTACTGTAACTATACTGTATGCTAACATGCACTCTACATTTCTTAACATGTATTCTAAGCTAAACTGAACTAATCAACGAACATTTATGCTTTGCTTTTGAGGGGCTATCAGACAGAGACATGGTGGCAGGCTAAAAAGACTTGGTGAAAAAAGCTTTTTACAATTAAACCAGGTGTTTACGGCATGTGGCGAGGCCTCTTAAATACGAACCACAATATTTAGACTTCAAAAAAGAACTCCGGAAGAGCCTTACATTAGCATAAACATGTAGATTCAGGGTAGCCGGGTGATGGAAGGGTGGACACACATGGACTAGTGTGGTTCTTCACTGGCATTAAGCCATTGTCACAATACAGTAAGGCCCATTGTTTGCACTGAGGAAGCAGATTAATATCACACACTAGAGAGGCTAAGACAATGCTTACATCATCCAAAAAAACATCAAAAGGCTTCAAACAAACCCAGCATCCACTGCTGAACATCTGGACCAAGAAACGCTTCAAGGTGGTCGATTCTTATGTGTTTAGCAAACCTAACATACTGCAGTCCATGTTTATAGATAACAATTTGTCATACAGTGTCAGAAACCACATAAGCAAGTCTATTAAAGTGAAAGTATAAAGTGACCACTTGTCATAACAGCACAAAATTCTTTCTCTGCATTTAGCCCATTCACCAAGTGAAGCAGAATATAGTGCCCGGGGAGCAGTGGGGACAGTGCCTTACACAAATGTACCTCAATGATGCCCCTAGAAGTCCTGGGATTTAAACCAACGGATTTCTGATCGCATGGGCAGGTCCCTAACCACTGGGCCACCGGCTGTCCCAAAATGAGATTGCCCCAAACTGAGATTAGAGATTACTGAACACCTCCACAAGATTTAAGGCACCAGGCTGAAGCTGGGTTCCTATTAGGCAACCTTGAATTTTCCAAAACATGCTGGCTACCAATTTCACTGACAGGTCTGCGGCGAGTGTGTGATGATTTTAACATACAGTTAGCAGCATGTTAGCTGGTGGGCTATAAGCATCAATTACTTGATATCTACATTAGCCTCGTAGCTCTGGCACAAAGACTAAAGAAGCAAACATCAGGCACCAAACATCTGGGGTATGGAAGGGGTCAAACTATCACTTTTATGTCACAGACTGGAACGGGCTATGTAGATGCTTACATAATCAGAGAAAACATCAGAAGGCTTCAAACAAACCCATCCATCCACTAAGTTTTCTTTCCAAACATGTAAGATTTAGTTCCTCCTAACAATACAGCCGTCCCTGCTTTGACTCTATAAACAGGCCTGAGCAGCCGGTGACAGATCTGCAACAGGCAGCGGGGTCTCTCCGGGTCAGCTCGATAGCTCAGTCAACACAGCTCTGTTGACTTTAACAGGCGGACGTGTGAAAACAGCACTCAAGAATACACACACACACACACACACACACTGCTGTTACTGCTATATAAGGGAGTTAAAGTGAGTGCTGGGGGTACTTTGCACTCAGAGTTTTGTTCAACTCAGCTAAAGTATATTTACACATCATAGGGTAAAATAGAATAACTTGAAAAGTGCACTGCTGCAGAAAATGCAGATTGTGAAACTTAAACAATTGCCCAGTTGCTAGGGCATTTCTGGTGATGCTAGTTGGTTAAAATGTCATCCCAGGTGATTGCTAGAGTGGTCCTAGGTGGTTACTACGATATCCCAGGTGGTTATTTGAGTGTTGCCTACTGGTTGCTAGGATGTTAGGATGTTGTAATGGTATACCATGCGGTTGGTAATGTATTTGTACCATACTGAAACAAGTGGGGCGCCAATCTCACGTAGGGTGCGGCAGGGCCGTTCTTAGGCATACGCGAACTACACATCCGCATAGGGTCCCCGACCACGTGGAATCCTGTCAGCACCCGCCCCCCCCGGGACAGACCGCGAGGGGGCCCCCAAGCTGTTAGGAACGGCCCTGGGTGCGGAGGTGTTTATGTGAGGAGTTTGGCACAGAAGCGGAGGAATACTGGGGGGTGATTGGGACAAAGGGATTTTTTGAATAGGGGAGATTTGGAGAGTGTTTGAGACGAGGTGTTTAGGACACAAAGTGTTTGTAGTAACGGGTGGTGTATAGGAGGGGGAGTGATTGTAGAGCACAGAGGGATGTTTAGGAGTAGGAGAGGAGGTGTTTGGGATGGGGGGGGCTGTTGTTTGGTTTTAGGAACTAGCCTATATTGTGCAATAACAGTAATAAGGCGCTGGATGACTGCGTGTATAATCACACTCACGCACACTATCATCAACCTCCTGATTCACAAACACCACAGAAAGGTAGAATCACCCTCAGCTGCTGCACACTACACACACAGGCCTGGTGGCATTGAAAGTGCAGAAGATTCTTTAGAACTGAGCTTCTGTTGGAGCTCCGTACGGACGGGCAGTTACTATGGCGATGGCAGTGTTTTTAGATTACTTCTCCAGAGTTAGACTTGTCTGACGTGGCTCGGCTCTTTACCCGAGATGCGCTCTAAAAGCCTTTCAGCTCCACCGTGATGACAGGCATTCTTTCACAGACACTTCTGATGGAGAAGATAAGAGATTTATGAGGGAGCTGCTGAAGGAGAGGGAGGAGTAACCCAACCGCACCGCAGGGAATGGGCTGAAAAAAGCAGCCCACGTGCTGCACACCTGAAATACACAGGTGAACACTTTCCAGAACAAAAAAGAACATTAATTGTGAAACCACAACTAACAACAACCACTCCCAAGTTACAAGCAGTGGAAATACAGTACTGTGCAAAAGTCATTTCTTTATATTTTGCTTTGAATCACCTTGTAGGTGCAAAAATACTATTTTGCGCCTGTCCAACTGTCTTATCTTTGGCATTTTAAGTAGATTAAATGAAGGAAATGGGAACAAATGTTTTACTGTGACAGCATGTCTAAAGATACAAGATGACTAGACAAAGGTGTTCCAACCACTCAGCATTCAGCACGACCAGTACACTGATCACTGGCTTGATTATCTGGAATCATCTGCACCTGTTTCTTCACTGGTTTAGGTGAAAATTAGATGGCTTTCTTATGCTTGAATGTTTCATACGTAGGTCACCGTGTGTCTTAACACACAAAGCATTCCTCTGAAACCGGTCATGTTCAGGGACTGTACTGAAAATGAGTCTTTGAAAGTCCTTCAGGAAGCTTAGAGAACTGCTCTTCAAGGCTACATTTCAAAATACAAGAAAGTCTGGATCTTTGGAAGCAAAGTCTGAAGAAATGAGCAGTGGCTCAAGATTTGCACAGTACTGTGTCTTTAAAGATCACCAGCAGGATCTCATTGATGCATTAATTTTTATAGTCCTGCAAAATGAAATGTTTGCTGTTATAAATTGCACATATTTCTCAGATTACTAATACAATCAGATAGCAACACAACCTTCTGAAAAACATACACCTCCTTTATATTCATATCGGAACAGTTATTAGCATTTTGTAAATAAGTAGTTACATTACATTGATTGCTGCCTAAAGTGCACATTAACTTTAGTTTTTAAAGATGATATTAGCTGTGCTAATATAATTTGGTCCAGGTTTATAGACAACAGTGTGTCATGCAGTGTTAGTATCCACATAAGAAAGTCTTTTAAAGATCACTGAAAACCTTCACATGTTCTGAGGCCCTGAGCAGAAATTAATCTTACTATTAATTTCTCTAATCTTACTATTAAAAAAAATCTTTTTTCCTTCCCATCCCAACTTAAACTGTAGCACATGTATTTTCAAATGATTGAACCTTAAGTGGTACAACTTAAGCTATAAAATAAGATTTTAATAAGAAGCTGTAGAATGGGAAGCCAATTTCACATTGAAGGTGAGAATCCGATGATTTAGGAATGCAGTTAGCATCAGGCTAATTGGTGAGATATAAGTTAGCCTTGTAGCTTCAGCACTAAAAGTAAAAAGCAAAACTTGAGACATCAAACATACTCTGAATGACTGACTATGTTTGGAGTTAGTAAATCTGATTTGTCACTAAATTATCACTTTAAAAACCTCAGGCTATGAAGGTCTATAACACGTACACTTTACTCTCTCTGAGTGTCAATGCAGCCGTCACATCTTATTCCGTCTTTCAGATCCATAGAGACTCGTAGTCTTAGTACATGCACACACACACACACACACACACAGCAAAGCCACTGGGCTCAGACTGCGATGTTTTGTCTGTGTCGTTTATAGAAGGAGCAGAGAGGGGCCTCTTCCTGGCAGAGATTTCTGCATCCAGACTGATTTATATTCACTAAAAGTTTCTATAGAGTCTCATCTCGCCAAGCAAAAACGTGTTCACACAAAAGAAGCATAGAACATACACCATATTTTAATGATTTTAGTTACATTATGGTGATATGACTTTTTGTAAATGCAAAACTGAGCAAAAGAATGAATATAGTTGTTATCGTAATGCTCATTAATATGCAAGCTGAGTTCTTTTTTTGCTGTTTTCCTGTTGCAGTTTACTTAGAACCAAGTTTGCATGTTACCATGTTTAATAAAGGTTGTTCAATTCAAGCTATGGCTCTTCAGAAAAAAAGTCCCTATTTTCAGACAGAATGCATGTATACTGATGCATATTGATATATAGTTTAAAACTGAAACCTATAGAGATGCGGGTTTATTTAACCCCATTTGGACCATAATTCATTATTCTTTCAATAAAAAAAACACCATTAAGGACATATAGAGGGACAGGTCAGCAAAAAATCAGCTGTCCACAGTGCTCCACTGACTCCGCGTGTGTTCCATCAGCCAAAACATATCTGGGGTCCAGATGTGCTTCTTTAGTTCAGAACTGGAGCTACAAGGCCAATGCTCCTAACACTAAAAGTCACTAGTCACCCCAAAATTTCCTCAACCTACTTAAATTTCTTCCAGCCCTTCATTGAGGTGGACCAAACTTGTTCTTGTGGTTTAGAACACAGTATGACCTATCATGAACTAAACTTCAGGGCTACAGGCAGCTGTTTCAGACAACACTAGGGTTGGGGTTCATAAAGCTGACAAAAAGGACCTCTGAAAGAAGATCTCTGATCAGATTTCTTCATATTTATAACACATTTATGATAAATTTATGACATACTTATTACAAAAAACTAAATCTAGATCAGCGCTCCTGGTCCTGATGTGGTTTGTGAAAACAGACCCTGTTGTATAAAAAGGCAATCTGCAACAATTGGCTACAAGGTGAAGTTATGCTCATTTTTAAATCACAGTTTTTACCATTTACCGTAGGTGCGCCAACACTTCACCACAACCAATTCACAAGACAGCTCCAACTGCAAATGTGATTGTTCAGATCACCCAACCCTAGGAGGAGGTTAGAAAAATGAGATGTAAATGTGATGCGCCTATCCTGACTCACACAGGCTGTATCAGAGCTAAAGGCCAAGGGGAAAGAGCTGATTCAGACGCAGAGACGCTCATTATCCGAACCCAGAACAGCTACAGCTTCTGATGAAAAACAACTCAGAACATCCTCACATCATCATCGTCGCGTCTGGATCTGTGCTAGGAGACGAGGAAGCGTTTACAGTCTAAACAACAAGTGATGGTCCAGAAATTATTTGAATTTTCCTAAAATGATGCAGCAGTTATATTCTGGTGCCCGTTTTTTTTTTTACATTCCCCCTTAAAGATGCAGCAGTTACATTCAGGCACCTGAATTTTTTACATTTCCCATTCCACCTTAAATATTCCACACTGCAGCGCGGCGCACCATTTAAAGTGGAATAGGAAATTTGAATATGAGGCCTAGCTTCACTAACATGCTTGAAGTGAGTGTACACTGATTAGTGGGGATTGGTGGGGCATTACTTGTTAGCTACATTAGCCTTTCAGTTTCAGTGGTAAAACTGAAGAAGCAAACTTCAGACACCACAAATGCATTGGGTGGGTGTGGGGCAACTGAGGAATATTTGGCCAGACAATTACTTTAAGCAGCATAGTTCACATGTCCCAAGTGCAATGAAAGTTGAATTTCCTGGCAATGTATTTCTGTATGACTCATGACTAGATGTACACAGCACATCCACGCTGCCAGACTGAAGTTTACTTACTATGAATTTCCACTGAAAACTATTTTTTAGGACCAGACTTATCCAAAACATTACATAGTTTTGCAATAATAAAAGGGTCTAAAACATACAGATGCTCAAAATGAGTCACAAAGAAGAATCAGTCACAGGTTACAAAAATCACTCTTCACATAGATTATTATTTCAGGGCTTGTTATCATATAATAATGATAGAATTTTATTTTTAAGCACCTTTTCAGGTACCCAACGTCGCCATACTTGTACTGTGTTTCTAACACACCTGATTCAACTCATTAACCAATTAACCTGTCCCTGCTATGCTGGTCAGGTGAGTTTGAGGGGCACATCACTGATGTTTCTCCACGATTAAGTGCCTATGATGTAGATGTACACAGAGTCATTCAGAGTGGGTTTGCTGCAAAACTTACCAAGTCAGAATTGTTCTACAGACGTCGTGAGTGGAACCACATCTTTCTCTAAAAACTTCTCTAAAACAATTTCACAGAAAGTTACTACATGAAATACTTATGAAGATGCTGGCTGATGCCTGAGACCTTGTTTTAGAAGCTTCTGGTCCAAAACTATACTCATTCATAGTGGAGGAGTACATGCAGTACATGCAATAGTCCCCAAAAAATGATTTAGTTCAGATTCCCCACTATTTTATCATCATCAGCATCCAATATAATCACTAAAAAGACCCATGCAGGTTCACTGGTGGGTTTGGAGAGTAAATAAAATGTGAATTTTTGTGTTGTAGAACCCCTGGTTCCATTCACCGCTGCTGTGAAGAAATCGACAGTAAGCCATTTCACAACAAACCCATCTTGAAACTTTTGAAAATTTTTGAAAAGGCCTCTACACCATTATCATCCATATGGGGAAAATATCATATTATTTCATTTGCCCTTTGCTCGATTTTTTTTTTTACTTTCATAGGCAACATGAACTCGCTCAACGAATCGCTATTGTGGTTGGCATAGCAACAAACAAGATGACCGATCAGCTGTTCCTCAGCAACTCATACTACTTGAACGGATGTCAAAAGGATTTTGGTTCTGCTCCATCTGCTTCAGAGCGAGGTACAGACAGCTGAGCTGTTTTACTATCTTTCATTTAAGCAGGAAAATAATCTGACTGATTAGAACTGTTGTCTGCAGGACGGGTTCAGGCAGCACCACATACAGCAACCTGTTCTCAAACTGAACGACAGGACATAACACTACAGCCGAACAAACGGGCACGATAAAATCATCCCAAACACTGATGGTCTTCCTCAGCTCCACCTTTCAAAGGATTCAGTGATGAAGTTCAGAAATGCACAAAACCGTTTTTCCATTTCCGGCTCATTCACAAGAGACAAGACCTTAATCCCGGGCTCATTATCTGAATTGCAGATAAGCAGGTAATAAAATAAAGTGAGGCTTTATCATTTAAAGTGCACTGTTGAATAAGCCTGTATTGAGTGGATGAGGACGGCTGTTTCATAAAGAAGACAGTGCAGAGGAATAACTATCGTCAGTATTTATCTGAGAGCACCAGGATAAACAGTAAGGCTCCACCAATACTGATACCCTCCATCCACAGGCTTCAGATGGTTCAGAGCTCATCTTTTCACATAACCACATCATACCAGTCCGCTAAATGAACACTTTCATCCACTTTCTGAGTTAGCCATCTACATTTGCTTTCACCTACTAGAATTTCATTTACTGGAAATTATACTTTATTCATTACAATGTATTTATTTATCTATAGTATTTTTATCCACCAGCTGGTGAGCTGGTGGTTAGGGAGTTGCCCCTGTGATCAGAAGGTCGTAAGTTCGAATCCCAAGACTGCTAGTGGTACCACTGAGGTCCCCTTAAGCAAAGGTACCATCTCCACACACTGCTTCCCGGGCACCCCTCATTTGTGGGGACTCTAAGGGGACACTTTACTTTACTTACTGACCACAGCATTTTGTGTATATAACATAGTGTATATAGTCCTGGTCAACAAATATGAGCCCCCAATAGAGCACCCCCCAAACACACACTCACACAGTATTTCACGATAACTGCTTCGTTCCACTGAACACCAGTTGCTAAGTAATGACTGGTTTTACGCTGCAGCTGACCGTAACTTTCCACTTTAGCACCAAGACCAGAAAACAAAGTCCGTACACAAATTTATTAAGACCACATTTCACACTGCCATCCGTTTGGTCAGAGTCTGAAGAAGACTGGCCAAAAGTAGGCAATAACGTACAACCTTCAGTATTCTACTCCTTAAGTAACATTTAGCTTTCTGCTCCGCTGTCTCGGTAGGGCCTACAGTAAGGGCTGCAGCGTGGGCCCCAGCTGGACAGGGCTATTACATTTGAGTGCTGTGGTGAGTGTGTGTTTTTACCACTTTGTGAGGACCAAATGATTGGAATATGGACAATTTGTAGAAGTGGGGACATTTTGCTGGTCCTCACAAATGCACAACAAATTCAACTTTCAAATTCAACTAGAAAAACTTTAAAAAGCAGAAAGGTTGACTTTTTGTTACTGAGGTTAAGGTTAGGGTTAGGTATAGTATTACTGATACATTGCACAAGTCAATGGAATGTCCTCATAAATATAGTCATACCAACTTGTGTGTGTGTGTGTGTGTGTGTGTGTGTGTGTGTGTGTGTGTGTGTGTGTGTGTGTGTGTGCATATGTGTGTGTGCGTGTGTGTGTGTGTGTGTGTGTGTGTGTGTGCATGTGTGTGTGTGTGTGCGTGTGTGTG
>JBBJLS010060430.1:0-12941 GCA_037577275.1 Bryconaethiops microstoma
TCTGTCTCTCTCTCTCTCTCTCTCTCTCTCACACACACACACACACACACACACACACACACACACACACACACACAAATAGTGGTATTACACCATATGGACCGAAGTAGTGGGGTCCATTCTTCTGATTTTAGTTTTTTTCTCTGAGGTGTTTAATGAGTAAAAGGACTCTTCATTAAATTTTCCACACATTTTTTAAAAGAAAAGTGTTTTATGTACTGACTTATACTGACATCCCTAGTCTGGTTCCTATATGAAAACTAGACAGCCAGTTTGGAACCTGCTTTTTTGTCATGTCACAAATATAGCTTTACATATTTATTGGCTTATTAAGTGTACAGTTTATCCCTGTTTATTCATTCTGAAGTTAAGAGAAGTGTTTCACCCTGTAAATCCAGAGATTATTTACATATATAAATACTGGTCCAAATCAAGGAAAAAAGGGTTTGGATATGGTCATGTAAAGAAAATAAATAATAGTGCTAGTTTTGTACATAAAACTATGCAGATATTATAAGTGGAAGAAAAACAATGGGGCTAGCATGGGGAATTATTAGAAGATGAAAAGGGACAACAACATGTCAGCTAGTTTCTGTGTTGAGTTTGAGCTGTTAAATATTTGCACTTTCATATTTGCTCTGTCATTTAAGCAGATGGACACTGTGGTGAAACTAATGGCAATCAAATGAATGGAGAAAGCAAACAGGGCCAAAAATGTTCAAGACTGAAGCCAAATACACTCTGTGTGTGAGCACTGGCTTATCATTCCTTTCTATTTCTGATAAGCTGAATTTACTCTTAACTTCCAGATCTCCATCCATTCGGACCAGCAAAAGTTTTTCGAGCTAAGATACTACTTACTATTTGGTGTTGAAAAGGAATTTAGCCAAATAATACTGAAAATAACTTGTTTCTGAACAAGAAGTTAGTAAATATGAACACAGAGATATCTGGCGTATTTAAGATAAAAACAAAGGCCCAAAGAAACAGGGGCCACAAAGATTTTTTTTTTGGTTTGTGCTGTACAGTCATTTGTTAAACTTCTTAATCTGTTTTGGGCAGGAGGAGCGTACCGTACGGGACCGGACACTCCTGCAGGCGAGGGAATCGGACCACCACATATCGTGGAGAGTGAAGTTTAACCTGGGCAACAGCAGCAGGCAGATCACACAGTGTAGAAACTCCATACAGGGGAAGACCCTCCTCACAGACGAACTTGGTAAATAATGCACCTTCTGATCTGACCTAAAAGATATGTTTCTCTAGGTGGGGTTCCTCCTGGTGTCTCCCTGCCCTGCACAATTTTATTGCTGGGTTCACCCAAGGAAATTAGTTGCAGGTTGTGAATAGGACTGTTTGTATGTGTAAACGTAAAATGTCCATTTGTCATACATGAACACACCTAAGCACAGCACACAGTGTGAAATTCTTTCTCTGCATTTAACCCATTCACCAAGCGAAGCAGCGGGGATCCAGGAACACAGCGCCCAGAGTGCAGTGTGTGGGGTCGGTACCTTGCTCAAGGGAACCTCAGTGGTAGCCACTAGCAGTCCTGGGATTTGAACCCATGCCCTTCTGATCTCAGGGGCTGCCCCCTGTCCACAGGTCCAATTCCTGAAATGGGTGTTGGTATTAGGCCAATATCAACAGAAAATGCTGGATCAAGTATTGGAATCTAATCCAGTCCTGTAACAAATCTATCCAGAAATACACACACACAAATACACACACACACACATATACTGTATGAGGTCATGCTGCAGGCCAGTCATGCTGTCATTGATCATCTCATAGGATAGTAAAGTGTTTGAGTAGTTTAACCATGATAACCAATTTCCTAAATAAAGAACCCTTCAAGTATAGATGGAAATATGACATCAAAGCAATATCCTGGCTGTATTAATCTTCTACTTTCCCTTATTATCTATTAATGTCTTTGTCCATCGATATGTTATATCTCTGCAGCGTATATCGGAAATGTGTAATAGTGATTAGTGGTTTATTGATCGTGTGTAAAAGTGAGATATGCTGCATTGATAAAGCTCTGCTGTTATTGTGTCCCAGGTTACGTGTGCGAGAGGAAAGATCTGCTGGTGAATGGCTGCTGTAATGTGAATGCCCCGAGCTCCAGGCAGTACATCTGTAAGAGCTGCCTGCCTAACGGCTGCTGCAGCGTGTACGAATACTGCGTCTCCTGCTGCCTTCAGCCTGACAAGGTGCTGACGCAGTCACATTCCTTCTGTATAATCTTCTAAATTTATCTTCTCTGTGAATCGACAGCGGTTGCATCACTTTACATGATGATAACACATATATTAAATTCTTTTACTGGTCTGCCTTACAGTGAGAAACAGATATTTAGCATTTCTTTCTCACATGCTATATCCCTGTGATTTTATCATTTCAAGTAATCCTCTGCAGAGATCATATAGCAATTTCCTGCACATTTTGAATAGATATGCTTAATTTAACATGTTGAGAACAGAAATAAAACACTAAATGTGACATATAGTAACATATATTAACATAATTTAATTTCATGTTAATATATCAGAAAATGTGCAGGTTCGAGTTTTTTATCCAGTTTTTTAAATAGGGCATACTTCCCAAATTGACCTGTTCGAATCACCTTGCAGGATAATTTTTGTTTCCTAGTATCGAGTTGTAATGTGAAATGCACTAATTTCTGGTAAAAAGAAAAAAAAAATCAGTCTATTTTCAAATGTAAAGAACAGTTAAATTCAGACCCCATGTCTGACATGAATCCAGTCATTGATGTAACTGTGTGAGCAGCGTGTGCTTATGTGAATGTTCCACTATGTCGTTTTATTAGACCGAACCTATCGTAACAATAAAACATACCAAAACATTTCATTATAGCTCCATGACTCCAGTTCATAGTATTACCACCCCCATCTCTATGTAAATGGTTGAAACTGAAATGTTTGTTGCTTCACAAAAGCATTGTATATTGGCTACTATTTTTGACTAGTATGGGATTTTTATGGTTCATTTTTATAGCTAATAGTAAGTCATACTGAGTCATAAACCACATTTATAAGTCTGCACCACCTTAATATAGAATGCAGTTCAATCAGTTTCAGAGAAGTTTGGTAAGGTATTTTTGTAGAAGCATTTTGAGTATCTGTTTACTTCTCTTGTTTTAAGCAACATTCATTTTTTTATGACCTGACTAATTGACTACATCTGAAATGACTGAAACATTCTAAGGTTAAAAGTTGCGAAAAAAAACCTAAATCTTTTCGAACCCATGTTTCTTTGGGCCTTTGTTTTTTTCTTTGTCAATCGTCCCATCTCTCCCCCTTTACAGCAGCCTAACTATACTCTAAACAAATGTGCAAGGCTGTCGATTTCAGTATTCTGTGTTAACCAAGTATGCTCTCTCCTCTGTTTTAGCAACCGCTTCTGGAGCGATTTTTGAATCGGGCAGCTCAGGGGTTTCAGAATCTTTTCACAGCAGTAGAGGATCACTTTGAGCTGTGCCTGGCTAAGTGCCGTACCTCCTCACAGGTGTGTGTCAAAGTTTCTGCATTCCTCCTCTGTTTGTACTTCCACAAGACACTAGTTGCAGTAAAAAAAAAAAAAAGACTCCGGTCCAAAGAACTGAGTTTCCTGTAGGACTGCAGTATAATTTCTTAGTATATCCAGCATCAGCATGTGAACTGATTTTTTTCGGCACTGGTTTGTATTTTGGGATCTTTTTGGTCTAAAATAGAATGATAAAGTCATTGGTATGAGCAACAGCTAGGCACTGAAGGTGCTGAACCAGCTGAACAGAATGATGTCAAACCCAAAAACAGAATGAGGTACTAAGTATGAACATGACTAAATGTAAATAGCAGAACTGAGTATAAAAAGGTCATATTTCTAAGGCTTGTCATTTAAAAAACGCTCAGTAAAGTCCTAGTGTATTGAAATATTATGTATACATGTAGCTGAGTAAATGTAACTCTTAACTACCCAATGTAGTTAAAAAAAATGTAAATAGGGTTTCAGCTGCTGAAACACCTCAAACAAAGTCATTTGAGATTTGTTGCATTGAGTGTAGGGTTTGTGTGACACCACCCTACACTCACTGCCCCCAATTTTCATTCACTGTTTTGAATGAGTGTTGTAAGAGTCTCGGGTTTTGCATGTTTTTCTCCTGTTTAATACAATATATCTAATTTCACAGTGCCGTGCATTTTACCAGCACTGTCCTCCTGTCATTTAATGGCGGTTGCCATACAGCTTTTAGGTGCATTACCACCACATTAAGGTCATATTATCGCATTACTTAAAGTTATCTCATAAGAATCCTTCCGTATCATCATTCATTGCAATATTTCGCCGTAGACATCATATTCTAGTTTGGTAGACATTGCCCAGCCATAATTAAGTGACTTGTTAATTTATTAATTAGTGTGTGTTTCTTTATGTTTGTTCCCCAGAGTGTCCAGCACGAAAACACATACAGAAACCCTCAGGCCAAGTACTGTTATGGTGAAAACCCCCCCGAACTGCTGCCGATTTGATGGCTTTGGCCACGTCCTGTTCCCGAAAAACAATATCGGCTCGCTTAATGATGGAATGTATTTCCATGTGAAGAGGTAATGATGCAGCGATGTGCTACCTCCCACTTTTAAATATTTGTTGGACCAGAATGAATGATGAACTGAACACGCCGACATGAAGAAGTAAGCTGGCAGTGGTGTAGGCGGGGAGAAGGATGAAAGATATTGTGTACACTTCATAAGTGCATAGAACCATCTTAACCTCATCAGTGATGATCATGTAGTTGCTTCTAAGTGGTTAAAATAAATATTTTGTTGTCTTATTGTTGTCTACCATGGTGCTGAAAGTATGTTCAGAACCACTGTACCACTTATCAGAAATAGCCCCTTTCAGGTGTTGTCTAAACTGCAAGTGCCAGATCACATATCAGAGATCCCCAGATTCACAAAGTCTGACCTGCTAGTTCATCTGAGTGCATAGAATAGTGCAAATGGATGCAATAAAGAGGTTTTAAAACTGTTCGTAGCAATGCTGTTTCTTCTTGGTATTGTTTTTCATTGCCCCTGTAAACAGTTATGACACTGATCCCAGATTTGTGTTAAAGGCTTGCATGTGAACTGCTAAATGTTAATTTAATAAAGTTACATGACGTTTTAATGACTCATTGTATCTTCATATGTATTAGAATACAGGTAAACGTAAGGGCAGTCATTGGGTAGGAATGTGAGGAGAATATTTGTATTTTTTTCGCCAGCATTAATTGTTTCAGTAGTTTGTGCTACAGTAGCTCTTCTGTGGGATCGGGCCAGATTTACTAGCCCCACATGCATTATTGATCCTTGGGCATCTATGACCCTGTCATCAGTTCACTTTTAAAAATATTAGAACATGCCTCTTAATTATTGAATTCACCCATTGCCACAGGTGTATCAAATCAAGTAGATCAAGTCATTCTGGACAACGCCATGCTTCCAACTTCGTCGACACAGTTTGGTGAAGAACCTTTTCTATTCCAGCATGACTGTGTCTCAGTGCAAAAAGCAGCTCCATAAAGACGAGCTGGAGGAGTTCAGTGTGGAAGAACTTGACTGACCCACACAGAGTCCTGATCTCAACCCCATCCAGCACCTTTGGGATGAACTGGAACGGAGATTGTGAGCCAGACCTTCTCATCCAACATCAGTGTCTGACCTCATAAATGCTACAGAATGAATGGACACAAATTCCCACAGAAACTCCAAAATCTTGTGGAAAGTCTTCCAAGAAGAGTGGAAGCTGTTATGGCTGCAAATGGGGACCAACACTGTATGTGTTTGGTCTATGTATTTGAATTCAATGTCATTAAAGTCCCTGCTGGTGTAATGGTCAGATGTCTCAATATTTTTGTCCATATGCTTTGACAGTCTATTCATTGAATTTGTAATTCTCAAACTGAAAAGTTTTATGTCCAATTATTCTTTGGTTATTAGCCCCCAGCAGAGCTTATTTTATTCTCCTGGATTTTTATTAGTTTATTTTATTCTCCTGGTTTTGAAAAGTAAGCACATTTTTTCAAACCCAGGTTGTTGGTGCTGGATCACAGTCTGAGTTACTTAAGTGAGGTTTTGATGATTACTGCACATTTGAAACCCTTGTGTTTTTACCTTGTGTATTATTATCAGTGGATCGCTTTCTTTCTCTCTCTCTCTAGGTAGGAACAATTAATCATCGTGATTATCTGTACAACACATCCTGCATCGAAATGAGGAAATTAACAAGAGCCAAGTCACTTTCTTTGCACACATGACAAGTTGATTAATTATGATTGTCCCGTGGGATCCCAGCCTGCAAATTACGCACTAAGGTCTGAGACCTAACTGGGCATCTGCTTCTCTAAGGAGTGCTTCCCAAATTTTTTATTTTTTATTTTTTGGATTAATCATGAAGTCGTTGAGACCACACCGGCAAACGTAAATTATTACAAAAGGCTTTATTAATAAATAGCAAATAGAAACATAAAATAAATATATAAGAAAGTGCTTAATGCTTACAGATCATTCAAAATATTGACAAAACTGCTTCATGGCTGCTTCATGGCTATTGCTTCAGATGAGGGAATTCAGCTTCCAGAAATTTCAGTAGCTCTTTCAGAAAATGTTGAGAATGCTGCAAGGCAGCCAGCCCCCACCGTTTGCGTGTATAGTGGTCCTTAGTACTGGGGAATTCTGGGTTCGGGGCGAAGTTGCCACAGCATGTGTCCAAGAAATGTCTCAGACACATTTTCACATTGTGCAACATCTTACAAACATGGGTTAAATTGGAAATCATTGATGTTTTTTCGCCGATCAAATGTTCTTGATGATCAAGAACAGAGTTAAAGGCGTATTCCATATATCTGATCCCGCAGACAGCCGTGACGTTCTTTATGTGGATGGGTGCCGATTTGAGTTGTAGCTGATGGAATTCTTCTGGCAAGGGCTTCACAGATTCATATGTTTTGTGCTGTTGAGACAAAAGAAAAGTGCTTAGCTAAGGGTGCATCGATCTGATATTCAGTATCGGTATCGGTCCAATCGGGTACCAGAAAAAGCCTAAACAATCACATAAAAGCTTAAACAAAGTTAGACACACAGATGAGCAGCACGACTGTGTCCTACTCACTAAATAGTGCACTTAAAATACAGGCTGCTGCATCCAAACAGTGTAAAATATGTCATAAGAGCCACTGGCAAGTCAGCCATGTGTGCAGAACTCCATAATGAACTTATTGTTCACTATAACGATGAAGAAACTGGAATTTTATAACATACATAGCGCCCTCTAGAGGCAGTAGGGAGCCATTTCGGTTTCAGTATGAATCCAGATTAGATTTGAATGGTGTGTTAAACATCAGTCGTCCCATGTGATCAAATATGACATTTAATATGACAGTCATACATGACTTCAAACTAGGGCTAAATTTGAATAAATTAATTCATTTGTGAATGTACTTATTAATTCGCTAAAAATGTAGTGCTTATTGCTGTTTGGGTCATCATGCGTTTATTAGGTTTTTTGCATTAACAAATAAATGGATGAATATATTACTGAATGCATGTATTAATACATTAATAAATCAATTCAGAAATGGATTTATCTGCGTATCCATTTTTTTTTCAGTTAAAAAATCAGATTTGGACAATAATGACTTAAGCAGCAATGATCAAATGGCATATAAATGTGAAGGGTTGGTGGATAATACTGGCATTACATTAATTAAAATAGCTGAAGCGTAATTTCTGTTTCTGTATGAATCTGTTCTCATAATGACTGCACTTCGCTGGAAAACTGCAGACACTCGATACTGTGAGTATGAAGATCCTCTTTAAAGTTGTTATTACAAAGGCTTTATGCCAAAAACAATTGAGCACCTGTATTTTTATGCAAGAGCTTCATGATACAAATATAAAAGTGAGTATCTTTCACTCTCAAGGTGCTGTAATGGTTTTCTGAGTGACGCCTTAGAGAAACCATTTAAGTTCCCAATGGAACCATCTAAAATGAAATGTATGAGTGTGAAGAACCTTTTAAAGGTACTTTTAAAGGTACAAAAGGGTTTAATATATTCTTTACCAATTCAAGAACTCATCAGCATTTACAAGCTCATCACATTTGACCTTCATCCAAAATTAGTTCATAAATTCGTCCGTTTGTACCGAAATAGTTTTTATTATGGTCTCACACGAAGAACCATTTCTAGCACCTTTATTTTTAAGTGTTTGTTTATATCTTTGCTGCAACACTGTTATTAAAATTGCTCATCAGATGTTCCACCTCAGTACTCACATATTCATGCAGAGTGTCGCTCACATCTTTTTCAGCCTTTTTGACCAGAAGCAGCATTTTGCACGCGTGACTTTCAGGCACCACCAGGCAGAAGAGGCCCATGACCATCAGGCTAACGCAAACTTCCAGACAGCCAAAAGAACAGAAGCCGATTTTGAGAAAAGTGCAGAGACAAGAGTAAGTACATAAGGAAGGAATTAAACTGAAATTATGTGTGAAAGCTTAATATATCAAGTTAAATCATAAAGTAAAGTTAGAGAAGAAGAAAAGAGACAATTGCTACCTGCTGTGGATCTCATGAGGATGACTTCTGAGGATTTCCAAGTTAAAGCTTCAGTTGATTAATTGATCAGTTGACCCAGGGGATGAGTGTGTATGGGGCAGGAGAGCGAAGCCATGTTTTATAGCCTAACAGGACTCGGTTACGCAAGAAATGTTCCTTATCTAACAACATCAACATCAAAAAGGATGTTCTTTCTATGTGTTGTGATGTAAAAGAGTCATTCTGGAAGATTCTCTGTTGACACACTTAACAAGTCACTTTGGGTTTTTTTCCCCCTCTTGAGTAATTTCTTATCAAATACACCTTTCTACTGATGTATTTCCAAGTATGATGGGTTGTATGTGGAAACTGTTTATTAGGCTGAAAAGATGTAAGGTGTACATCTGCCCACCACAGAAATCCCGGGTTCGAATTCAGCTGCAAAAGAGAAATTCTCCATTAGCTAATTCGCTGAGTAAGACCTTCCTATGTAATTCTGCCCACAAGCTGCAGATTCATTCACACTGCCTCGAACTCGCCGTCATGTTCCGCTCATAGCCTCATGATTTCTCTCGAATTCATTACGCTGTGATGGTCAGGTGGGGAATTTTCTGAGTCTGCTCACTGGGTGGAGGAGCAGGAACAGGATCATGCCTCAAATAGCAAGTCAAAGGAAGTCTTGCAACAAACCACAGCCCACAACAGGGCTACTCATTCACACCCTGGTCATACGGCCATGCATCTATCCATCCATTCATCCGTCCATCCATTCATCCATCCAACAACACCTTTGTGCTGTGCTCAGGCTCATAAATGTACGGAAGAAATCCACACATGCAGTTTTGCAAGAGGTTTTGTATACATTGTCAAAACTATTTTTGTCTGTCTGTACAATCATCCATCCATCCATCCATCCGTCCATTCTTCCATCCATCCAGCCACCCATCCATCCATCTCTCCATTCTTCCATCCATCCAGCCACCCATCCATTCATCCGTTCATCCGTCCGTCCATCCATCCATCCATCCATCCAGCCGCCCGTCCATTCTTCCATCCATCCAGCCGTCCATTCTTCCATCCGTCCATTCATCCATCCATCCGTCCATCCACCAATCTATCTATCCATCCATCCATCCATCTGACTGTTTATCCATCCATCCGTCGACCTGTATGTCTGTGTTTTTGTCCACCCATCCTTTTATATGTCCATCCATCAATCCATCCATCTATCCATCTGTCCATTCGTGTGTCTGTCTATCCATCCATCCATGTGTGTTTTCTCATCCATCCTTTGGTCCATCCATCCATTCATCGATCCATATCCATCTATCAATCTACTTATCTATATATCTAGCAACATTTTTATATACGTCTGATTTCATTGTAAAACTACTGTCTGTGCTCTCATCCATGAATTCACCCATCCATCATCCATCCATCCCTCCATCTATCAATCTACCTACCTATCTAGCAAAGCTAGCAAGACGTTTTATACACACACAGTTTAGCAAGACGTTTTATACACACTGTCTGTCAATCTATCTGTGCACCCTTTTATTCATCCATCCATCCATCCATCTTCTTATCTGTCGAGCCACTCCTTTGTTCTGTAGTCAGACTGATGCCGTAAACATAGAAAAACTTGATTCCTGCAAACATCTTCATTGGTGAGTTCTGAGGTAACTATTGAATAAAACATCAGAAATGTACAGAGGGATGAACACTATAATGAGAATGTTTGGAATCTCATGAATCACATTTCAAACATGCTACTTTATAGCTAAACATATCCTGCATGACAAATGTGGCCTCAGAACAAAAGTAGTGTGTTGAAATGCTCTGTAAATAGTAACACATGTAAAAAAGTTGTGATTTTGGGGATGTTTATAGGAAATATGCATACAACAATTATCCTATAATTGCAGTAGAACAGGCCATAAATAAACACAGTGCATGTTTGTTCTTAAATGGTTTACTTGCCTTTTTTTCTCTCTGTGAATCAGAGAAAGTTTCATTCTAATGTCATTCTAATGTTATAAACTATGCAAATGCAAAAAGTATCATCTTTGAGCATCTCTTTGTTTGCTTTTAGTGTTGGGTACGTCCAAGAAGCATATGATGGTGGCATGCATTTGCCCTCTTACACATGCCAAAGATTTCTACAAGCCTTGATTGTGGTTTAGATACTGAACCATGCAACGATAACGTTTTAATCATTAGAGAATATCTGCGTATTTGCACAGACGCCAATCTTAAATCAGCTTCCGCAAAGCTGATAGAAGCCGCGTTGCATCACTAAACCAAAGAGAAGGAAAGATCTTCACTTTAAGCTGCATGTTGTGTGTCTCTGAACATGATTAAAGTTATTGTTCAAGAAAAAAATCAGATTTTGACAATTTCACACTTATTTAGAGAGCAATTAAGAAAGTCCAACATGTAGAATGGCAGCTGTAAAGCTAACATCACTAACAGACACTAGAACAGTCACCCAAATAGCCTGATCTGGATGAAAGTTGAGCAGGTCGAGAGAATTTTTCGTGATTAATTTTAATGGAAAATATACATATATATCTTTTCCATTAAAATTCATCATATGTATGTGTGTGTCTAAATTGAGATTTCCGACTCATCTTTTAACCAACAGGGCCTTGAGCTGCCGATGCAAGTGTTTCATAAGGAAGGAAATTTGCACCCTGTTACTAGAAGAATAAATCATTGTAAAACACTGTGATGCAACACTGCTATGCGGACAGTGGGCACTTCATTACACACAGCCTTTCCACAAAAGACTGCTTACACTGTGCTGTCTCACACTGTGCTGTCTCACACTGTGCTGTCTCACACTGTGCTGTCTCAGCGGGCAGAAATATACATAACGCTTGGGGAAGGCCCTAGCGTAAAAAAGAAAAATGATCTGGGAAAGAACCTTTAATTTATACAACATATTTGCATTATGTGGAGGTCATTTAAAGGTTAAAAAAAGTTCTTCACACTCAAACTCAAACTCATTTACAAAAACATGGATCAGAATCAGAGAACTTTGATACTGATTATCAGCGGAAACTGTTTTTACTGCACAGAGACACAAAGACAAGAAGTAATAGAAAAATTTAGTATAAGTCAAAATAAAAATCAAAGTAAACTCTCCAGAAAATGACTCGTACTACATACAATATGCTATACATAAAAATGCTGTGGTCAGTTGGCTTTTTTCTTACATGACCCAGACATCTAAACTTTGAGTGAGGGAAAATTATTCAAAGCACAAAACAAAACAAAAAACAGGTTGCATAATTATTGAAACCTTTGCACTTACTACTTGGTGCACCATGTCACTGCCAATGACTAGTGAGTGTTCTCTTCATGTCAGAACAAATATCTGGGGATCTGATATTGTTCTCCATAGATCCACACAAAATATCTCTGGATCATTCATAATCCCTACCAAGGTCGGACTGAGCATCTGGCTTATCGGACATTTTCCCAGTGGGCCGACGTGCTGTTTGGGCAGACACCGTTTATTTATTTATTTATTTATTGGTTTGACTGGCCCATAAGACTCATAGATCGGCGGCCCGATTGACACTGGGCTGGTTCAGTCAACTTTTTAAACAACACCACCACTTTCACTTTGGTCCCTGTGCCTGTTTAATGCATTCTGCAAAAAAAGTCAGCACAGGAGTTTATTTCCTGACTGCCGGCCCATTAAACACTTAAACAATCTGCGGCCCATTGGATCTTTTCTTTACTGACACGGGGCTGGCCCAATCATAACTTTAAACTCCTCCCCCCTTTGGCTCTGTGCCAGTGTCAGTGGATGAGATGGAGAGAAAACGTAAAGGGGCACAAAGAAACTGCGAGAGAGAAAAAACGGGCACTTCAGGCAGATGCTGCCAAATGTGCCAAAATTACTTGGGGTGTCAGATGAACGCGTTAATTTCGATCAATTAATCACAAAAAAAATAACGCTGATTAATCGCACCACATGACTACCCATCGAGAGGGCCCTTCTGCGCATGTACAGTTTCACAGTTTTTGGATTCAGAGCCACGCCCAGAAATCTTGCGACACTGGCAGCTGTATAAACTTTAAGGGAGCATTTTTCCACAGGGAAGCGTGAATCTTCAGAACACTCTGCTTCACGGTAGCTTTTCTCAGTGTTAGAACCTGACTGTATAAACGTGTTCTGTGCACCTTTAAAGATTTATCTGTCTAGGCTCTTCTCATTTAAATAAAATATATTTTTGTCGATTTATGCATATTATTTGCCTATTTGTCATCATTATCAGTGCTAAACTGACTGAATGAACTATATAAGCTTCAAGGTAGCATTTTTTTAAATACAATATTTTTTCTCTGA
>JBBJLS010060500.1:0-12938 GCA_037577275.1 Bryconaethiops microstoma
AGAGAGAGAGAGAGAGAGAGAGAGAGAGAGAGAGAGAGAACAGATTATTTTGATGCTCCAGTAATGATTTATTAGCTCTAAAATGTCATTGGACATCAGTACACCAACCGAATAAAGTGTTTTTGCATTAACTTACATTAATACTCCTTACCATACTTGTCCTTATTTTTTTGAAAGCAACATTACATTCCCTGTTCATGAACTTGTGTTTGTGAAAATGGTCCATTGCACCAAGCGGAGTGGAGGTGGAAGATGATGAAGAAGCAGACTAAGAGAAGAACTAAGCATTAGTGTTGTACAGTGGTGAAATGAAACAGACTGTCACATCTGAGGTGAGGAATAAAGCCATGCAATTTACGTTCATATTAATCGCACCTCTCATATCATCATTAGTTATGCATATGATTAGATTAGATCTAATTATTACATCTACATATTGTCATATGTATGTTAACACAGGGTCAACGTTACAATGAAATGTGTCTGATGAGAATAAAACATCACTCTGCATTTATGTGCTAAAGGCATTTAAGGTAAAGCAATGACTTTTTTTAATAGATCAACTGAAGATAAGAATAAAAGAAATTAAGTTAAGAAGTCATAAATAGGGAAAAGTATGGACATGTGTATTTTGGGTGAGGGTGTAATGTAGGCACTAATGATGCACATTAGATAAAGTGATGAGTGTAAATACCAGTAATTGCACACTGGGGAAAAAGTGACAAGTGTGAGTAACCGTAATTGCATGTTGGGATTAGGTAAGTAGCTTCGTACACCGAAGTGAAGTCACAGTGCATATGGCAGTGTAGTCTATAACTGTATTGCTCATATTGCACATTTACTGAAAAGAAGGCGTGTGTAAACCGTGCAGAACATCAATCCTGGTTAGTGCCGTGTATGTAATAAAACAGTAAGTAGTACAGGCATGATAAGAAACAGCACATATTGAGTAGTAGGAGTGATGTGGTGTGTTCGCGGTCTGTTCAGTGCAGGCAGAGTAAGCAGAAGTGGTGTTTTGATAAACAGTACAATATGAAATGTTTAGGTGTTTGAGTTGAGGAGTCTGATGGCCTGAATAAAACTGTCCTTGAGTCTTAAAGTCCATGCAGTCACAGTCCAGTGTTGTCTGTCAGAGGATAACAAGGAAGCAGAGCTGCTGGTGAGCTTTTCTGGCCACAGTGTTTGTGTGAAGAGTCCAGGAGAGGTCTTCGGTGACCCTTTCGACCTCAGCACCCCTGATGTGGATGGGCTGCTGTGTCCCCTTTTTGTCTCCTGTAATTCACCATCATCTCCTTAGTTTTACTGACTTGGAAGAGAGGTTGTTGTCCTGCACCATTTATTTGGCACCTTCGCCTACAGAGAGGAGTCCATCTCATCATTGTCTGTGACGAGGCCCAAGATGGTTGTGTCACCAGCGAATTTAATGATGATGTTTGAGCTTTGTTTAGCAACACAGGCATGAGTGAACAAAGAGTACAAGAGGGGATTGAGTACACAGCCCTGTGATCACGTTGGGGGGGCGCATCACTCTACGTTTCGGCCACCATCCAGGGTGGGGGGCGTCTGGTGTTGCGGGGTGTGCACAGAGCTCTACATTTCGACTTTTGTCCGAGACATGTCCCCCCCCCACCCCCCGCTATAATGGTTCCGGCACTCATGCCCGTGATATATATGCTCAGAATGAATAAGAAGGACGTGTGGCTGCCAGGTCTCACTACCTAGGGCCTGTCTTCATGGAGGCTGAAAAACGATCTGCAGACGGACGTCCTCAGCCCAAGATCGTCAAGCTTGGAGACAAGTTTTGAAGGAATGACGGTGTTGAATGCTGAGCTCTGTTCAATACAGAGCATTCTCACACATGTGTTCCCTTTTTCCAGGCGGCCGAGGGCAGCATGTGTCGCCAGCTTGTTTGTCAGGGACGGAGGAGCAGATGTGATTTTTGACCAGCCACTTGAAACACTCTATGATGACAGATGTCAGTGTGGGCCGTAGTCATTCAGGCAGGAGACAACAGGTTTCTTCAGGATGGGTAAGATTGTGGATACCTTGAAGGAAGCTTTGTGATGGCTGACCCTTCAAAAGACCATCTCACATCAGCCGTCTCTAGGATCAGTAGGACAGCTCCACTGCCTGCGTGAGGACGCGTGATGGGCTTTTTTGTCCGCTGCATCAAAATGAGCATAGAAGGTGGTGAGACACTGAACACTGGCTATGTTTTTCTTTTTATAAGCAGTGATACAGCATAAACAATGCCACAAGTTGAACTCCACTTTATCCCTCTAGTCCGTCTTGGCCTTCCTGATGCACTTCTAGCTGCAGAGTCTCCTGAGTTAAAGGCAAAGGCCAAGCTTTGAGCTTACCACAAATCTCACCATTTACCCGGAGTTTCTGGTTTGGATATGCGCAGCCGGTGGTTTTAGAAGCAACATCCTCAGTGTACACTATATGGACAAAAGTATTGGGACACGCCTCTTAATTATTTAAGTCAGGTGGCCCATTATTTTCAGTAAAGAGCAATCCTAATACTTCAGCAGGCCAAGACATATTGGATCACGCCGTGCACACAGTTTGCGAAAGAACCTTTTCTGTTCCAGCATGACTGTGCCCCAGTACACAAAGCGAGCCCCATAAAGACATAAAAATATGGCTGGATGAGTTCGGTGTGGAAGAACTGGACTGGCCACACAGAGCCCTGACCTTAACCCCATCCAGCACCTTTGGGATGAACTGGAACGGAGATTGTGAACCAGACCTTCTCGTCCAACATCAGTGTCTGACCTCATAAATGCTCTACAGAGTGAATGAGCACAAACTCCAAAATCTTGTGGAAAGCCTTTCAAGAAGAGTGGAAGCTGTTATAGATGCAGAGGGGGGACCAACTCCATAAGTCTATGTATTTAAATGCAGTGTCATTGTTGGTGTCCCTGTTGGTGCAATGCTCAGGTGTCCCAATATTTTTGTTCATATAGTGCACTTGCTTATATACCTTCTGACAGAATCTTTGTATTCACTCATGTTGCCATCAGCTGCATCCTTAAACATCTGGCAGTCAGCCTCACTGTTCCATTGGTAGATGTGTCTGGAAACTGTTCAAGTTTGCAGGTAGCAGTTGTAGGCGGAGATGCTCTCCCTTTCCAATAGCAGATGGGCAGTCCTCGAATGGGGTTTAACAACGATCCAGTGCATAAAAACCTCTGTGAGGAAAAGCAATGTGCTTGCAGTCTTTTGGGAGGACCTTCTTCATGCTGACTCTGCTGTCTTCCAACTCGATAAATACTGCCTCTGGGTTTGTGTTCTGTAAACCATTTATAATAATATACAATTTTGTCCAGAGCTGAAGATTTATCAGCTTGTGGGGGATATAAACAGCTGAGAGGAGAACTAAACTAAACTCCTTGGGGAGGTAAAAGGGTCTATATTTAATGGTCAGCAACTCGAGAACCGGAGAGCAGTGTGTCGCTGAGAAATCAATAAATATAGCATTACTACAATTACAGTAATGAAAGTTTTAAGCTTAGGTCCAATATGGATGGGTACTTAGTTCCTGACTGGTCAGTAACAAAATATCAGTAAGCTTCTGGACAAACGGTGCTGCTATTAGTATTTACGCAACATTAATGCAGAGATAGCTGCCATTTTCCAAGATTTTCCAAGATCAGTCAATGGCTGTTACTAGATTTAATCAGTGGGAGGGACAGGAGCAGCCTCCAGACATGTGTATGTGTGTGTGTGTGTGTGTGTGTGTGTGTGTGTGTGTGTGTGTTTGTGTGTGTGTGTACAGGAAACTCAGGAAACAATTTAGCTTGTTATTTCACCAAAGAAAATTGAAAAATAGTAAAATAACTGTGGAATCTTTTCACATCTTTTCATGTGACATTTTTCATTTTGTACCATATTATGGAGAATAGTATCAATAACCAGTATCAGCATCAGTGTCAGTATCAGTAAAATTCTTATGACTACGCACCCTAATGTTAAAAAATGTATTCACCTTTCCTTTCATTCACACAGAAATATACATACATAGAAACAAAGTGTGTGCACTGAGTCATTCTATTCAGTCACAAATTGAAAAGTATCTACATCTAAACGGAAACAAATGTAAACATTTTCATTGATGCTGAAAGTCAGGACCTTATATTTGTTGGTGATGTTTGATGCCGTTGCCTATCAGCAGCACTGTTTCTTGAATAAAGACCAATTAACATCATAGTTTTGCCTTATTTTAGTATGATATGACATCAGGTTTTAATAGCAGAATTTAAATAGCGTGATACAGCTTGACTGTATAAATAAAACAGCCTTTGTAACAAGTACTTGGAAGGTCTAACTGAAAATGACAGAAGTAGGAAGAAATAGAAGTTGTAAATGGAATTGAGTAATCAGAATTAGAATGAATTAATTAATTAATCAGAATCAGAAAACTTTATTGATCCCGGCCGAAATTGCTTATGTGTTGACTGCACAGTCACACAGAGAACAATGTAAAGTATAAAGTCAAAATAAAGCTAGTAAAAACTCAATATGAAATACACTATGATAGTTACACAAATGCTGGGTGTAAATACTATAGAGGAGTAACTTACAGGTAAGTATTGTATATTGTCTTGTTTAGATCGATATTGTCTTGTTTAGACTGATATTGTCGTTAGATCGATATTGTCTTGTTAGAGCGATATTGTCTTCTTTAGATCGATATTGTCTTGTTTAGAGCGATATTGTCTTGTTTAGATCGATATTGTCTTGTTAGATCGATATTGTCTTGTTAGATCGATATTGTCTTGTTAGATCGATATTGTCTTCTTTAGATCGATATTGTCTTGTTAGATCGATATTGTCTTCTTTAGATCGATATTGTCTTGTTTAGATCGATATTGTCTTGTTTAGATCGATATTGTCTTCTTTAGATCGATATTGTCTTGTTTAGATCGATATTGTCTTGTTAGAGCGATATTGTCTTGTTAGAGCGATATTGTCGTTAGATCGATATTGTCTTGTTTAGATCGATATTGTCTTGTTTAGATCGATATTGTCTTGTTTAGATCGATATTGTCTTGTTAGAGCGATATTGTCTCTCTTGAACTAAACATCACTCTTGAACAGGCTCGAGATCTACTAAAGATATTTTTATTTGTCAACATTACAAACTGAGTCACGTGAGACCTACATGAGTACCTTTTCCTGACCCTTACATAGAGCCTTTTTCTAACATTTCACTGACAGGCATTTTGTTTTGTGTGCAATCTCCCTCATTACCAGTGTCAGTAATGTGTTCTGTAGGACACGCTCAGCAAGGAGTAATTGGCCACCAGGGGTCGCCAAGTCTTGGCCACCAGGGGTCGCACTTCAGCTGTTATGTAGTGACTGGAATTTACTTTCCATTTAAGCCCAATATTTCAGTTTAGTCTGATGTTTAGTCTGATGTTTAGTCGGAGATTTAGTCTGATCTTTATCTCCTTGAGGCCTTTGTAATGTTAGAAAAAAATAACACAAACTAATATGTCTAAGCAAATTTCACAGACCTGAACCTAAGCCATAAAAACAACACTTAACTTTTATCTTTTATATGTTTTATATTTCTTTCCTCCTTGCTGTCTAGTTTTTATTGCAAGTTGCTAAAATATGACCTGTGAGCTGTCTTCTCCTAAATATTACAACTTTATGTTCATGTAAACTAGGAAAAGAGAATCAGTTCACCATGGAAGAAGAAAAAAAATGAGAATCCACAAAAGCAGAAGAAGGACCAAAGGACCAAAGTCCAAAAGAGTTTGGACAGTGATGACGGCAGACAGAGCCAAACAAGTGATCCCAGCCTTGCAGCAGCTGAACACCATTCCGTGTATAATTGTGAGAATTACCACTACTAATACTACTAATACTACTACTACTACTACTACTACTACTACTACTAATAATAATAATAATAATAATAAAATACTACTAATACTACTACTACTACTACTACTAATAATAATAATAATAATAAAATACTACTAATACTACTACTACTAATAATAATAATAATAATAATATTAATAATAATATTAATAAAAATAATAAAATACTACTACTACTACTACTACTACTACTAATAATAATAATAATAATAATAATAATAATTGCTCATTCCCAAGGTTCTTTTGTATTAATCAGTAGTTAAATCGATGTGAATTAATAATTGAACGAAATTTTGTGCACTGAATAGATTTGATTTTAATTTTCCATCTGTAAATGACACGTTCTTTCTTTGGGTTGCACAGGAAACAAGAGCCGTGACGTCTAACACGTGTTCAGTCATTGTGAACGTTGTAGCTGAGGCGTCTCATAGGATTCTTCTGCCAGTTCTGGGGGAAGTTGTACGTATGGATTGAAGATCAATGCTGTTATCAGATTCACATCCTACCTTCCAGAATGGAGCAGATGAATGTATGAAAGAAAGAAAGGATGGAACCGACACCTCCTCCACGAGGTGAGTACATCTTCACATCATACTGTAAATGACAGTAGCTCATAATTTCATAGTATTCCACTCTTTGTCCTGATAATTCAGTCTGATTTTTAGACAGATCTCTAGTTTCATTCATTCAGCAATGACAAGGTTATTTTGGGTTGTGTGTGACAACAACGGTGACGCCACACTTCCAAGAGAAACTGAGCAAAATGTATTTCAATGTATGTATTAAATTATGTGTTTTTTTAAGGGAAGGGTCTGGTGGTCCCATTCTGAAATTAAATAAAAAATACAGTTGGGCCACTATGGTACTTACTGACCAACAAGAGTAATAAGAAATATTGAAACTAATATTTAGAACATCTCCCATAACACAGAAACATGAAGTGAATGTGTATTCGTTCTGGCACCACAGTGTCACTCATAATGTATTATATAATATATTTTCAAGGTCCTAAGAGCATTCTATGGTGAAGAGACCTCTACAGGATCTGTTCGGAATAACTGAGGACAGGATCCTGAACAAAGTTCAGAAGAGCCTCCAGTCTCTGGAAGATCATGAGAGTAGAGCCATGGTTTATGGAAACTCTGCCTTCTTTAAAAGAAAAAGTTCAGCTGTTGAGCTCTCAGACTCTTCAGTGAAGGACATGCTGAAGATCAGAGATGATGATTCAGAAGCTGTAAGTGAAGCGATTCACACTCTTTTCAGCGAGCACTTTCAGGCAATGGCCAAAGGAGCTGTGAGTGAGATTTTGATGAGTTCTGTGAAGAGCAAGGAATCCAGCCACACTCATATTCCAGATGATCAAGTTTCGACTGATGACTGGTTTGGGCCATCGGATCAACGTTTGGATTGCACTGCATCGGCAGTTCGTGGATTATTATATTGATGCAATTAAGGAGTCATTCACTTGCATCAACGATGGGACAGAGAAACATAGAGATCACACAAGGAGCAATGTGACAAGCTCAGAGTCTCAGACCAGCGAAACATCTGTCTCAGAAATATTGGACAAGTTAATCAGTGAGATTGAGCAATCAGTGAGAAACACTGCTCTTAGAGATGACGTCACAGTGCATCTCTCAGAAGATCCCAAAGATGAAAGTGCTGCTGTGTGTCTTGCCAGGGTCTGGGTTCTATTAATCTTGAACTGCAAGGTTGGGAGGTGAAACAAAGCTCTATTGAACACCGACTGGCCAGGGATGTTTTAGACGGCATGCTGGAATATGTCGAAGGAGGGTATGGACTGTCAGGAAGCAGTGAAGTCTTTGAAAGACCAGAGATGTTCGCTCTCACTAAGACTTCCTCCTCCAATTCCATCAGGAGCAAAGTGAGCTCAAATCTCTCTTCTACTTCTGTAAGAGCAGGAAGAGGCAGTGCTGTTGGAAGTCAAACACTGATGTCCTCTGGCAAATTTGCTGATCTTGCTGCATCTCTTGTGGACCAAATTCAATGCCAATATAAGACAGATTAGAATCCTCAGACGATTAATATGAAGCCAATGAAGAGCGTGTCTGACTCTGTTCTCTGTGGAGGACTAAGACAGAAGAATATCACCAAGCCTGAAGTTTACCAGCTCATCTGTGAGTTTGCAGAAGCACATGTTAAGTTTCTGCTGCCATCTTGTTTTCCATCATTGAACTCATGGTCGGTGGTGACATGGTCATCCCAGTTTACATCATTCAGGACAACCAATCAGATTCACAGGCCTCAGCAGAGCTGTTTACTAGCGGCATCAGTTCAATGTCCAAAGTGATGGCCAGCCAGGTTATGGAGGTACTCTCCTCATCTTCAGACTTGTCTTGGAAGTCTGCCAGCCTCCTGAGTGGGAATGACATAAAAACGCACCTGAGCAACAAGTTCTCACACGAGGCAAGCTGCACTGACAGATATGTTTACGCGGCACCTGATGTTCAAAAACAGACGGACGCCTGTGATAATGAACCCATGGTGCTTACCATGCTCATTATAAAATGGCTCATGAAAATACAAGATGGCGACAGCTCCCCCGACCTATCTCACAGGGCTCAAGAACTCCTTTATCATATATTCTCAAAGCTCTAAGTGATTCTGCTTGTGGTAATGCACAGACCTGTTCACAAGAAAGGAAGATGCATGATCTGCCAAGCAGACTAAAAATATCTTATCAAGGAATCTGAACCCACTTAGCATCTGAAGATCCTAATTTACATCCCTGACTGAGGCGGTGGAAGAAGAAAGTGCGAGCAAAACCAAGAAAGGAATATTTAATCGCATTCGCAACTTTCTGAAATTCAAGAAGACCTCAAAGTCCTCAAATGGCAACACCTGAGTTCATATTATATTTTAATTTGTACTGGATCTATATATGGTACCTTTTAAATGTCAGTTGTAAATAGTGAACCTTTGAATGCAATTTCAGAATGAATGTATCAATACACTGGAATTTTGTTCAGAAGGACTTTTAAAGCTTTAGATATTGTCAGTTTACATTTATACTGTATTTTGACCAATACAATTTGGTTTTATCGTAATTAGAAATCTGAGAAGAGGACCAGGAAGGAGGAATCTTCCAGTGGCAATCTGTACTCCAAAACCAATACTGGCTCCACCACAGGTTAGTCCATATTGACCAAAACATAAATGTGAGAAATGTGACAGTTTCCTGGTTTAATACATTCTGACTTATTTCCTCCAGGTACTGAGAAACTGTCACTTATCGCAAGGATCTCCATGTTCTTCAGGAGACAGCTCAAGACACCTGTGAACCAAACAGCATGAAAATTAGCCAGCAGACACGTCTTTATCTCAATAAAAATGTACATACATTTGTGATTTTGTCATTTCTGCATAATCTAATGCAACCCCACACATCAATAAATATCTGCATATTAATATTATATTTTAGCCGTAAAGCAAGCAAATATCACAAATTTCTCTGAGTTTATGATTTGAAAAGGATTTTGCGTCCCATATTAGTATCATAAACAGTTTTTAGTAAATATGTATCATTAAAAAATACATTTGTAAAAGTATTTTCTATATTATGGGAAATATAAATGATTTTTTATCAAGCTTTTTTCTGTTTTGCAATACAGTTTGATAGACTGTAGGTTCTAGTGCAGGGGTGCACCACTCTGATCCTGGAGGTTCAGTGACCAGAACAGTTTGATGTGCTGGACAGTCAAATAATCTGTAGCATTTCTAAACATACTAGAAAAAAACGCAAGATAAAAATTGTGTAATTTGAAATTGACTCATGGTATTAAGCAGGCCTGTCCAAAGTCCGGCCCGCGGGCCAATCACGGCTTGCTGTCAGACTTCACACGGCCCGCAGCTTCGGTCTCATAATGTGTTATTTATGTTTCACCAAGTCTGTCAGAATAAATAAATCATAAAACTTTAAAAATGTAATTCCTCCTTTCACCACATGGCAGCAGCACCATTCTAATGCTATCTGGCTCTGCATCCGTGCCGCAAACCCTCCACTCATTTCTGCCATGGCGACTGCAAAGAAAAAGAGAAAAGTTGGCACCTATTTTATGAAACTCTTCAATAAGATTTGGTTATAACTGTTGTTGTTATGTACCTGTAGATTTGACACAAACTATTGCTCCCTGAAAGATTCACTTGGTTTAAACTTTAATGATAACAGACCACTTTGCATTCCTTATAACTCCTTTTTAAAATGTTCATGAGGCAAAGATATTTATCAAACTCATGGAAATTTATTGTGTTCTATACAGTTTGTTCAATGTTATCTGACTCTCCAGATATGAATGAAAGGCAGAATTGTTTTTAGAGCTGTTCACATCTGCCCGAGTGGCTTGTATTTGGTTACATTGCCATTTGAAAAATAAAGGTAATTGCGACAATGAAAATGGTTTTATAACCATTAAAAAAATTTAAGCGAAGCTGCATATCGTCTCTTTTTGATCCAGAGTCATTGGAATCCCTTTAAAATTCCTGTTAGTCAGAGGAACTAATTTCTCATCTCCCTACCACACATCATATTTTTAAAGAAAGGTCATTAGCAAGGTTCACTGTAGCAACAAATCAACGAGAGCCATTTCTGCCCGTTTGACGCCAGTGATCTGCTGTTCCGCATTTCCCTCCGATCACAGGCGTTTAATCAGGAGGATCTTAAGTGAGTTAGAACCTCAGAGAGCTAATTGCAAGTGACTGTAATGTAATGTTCCAGGCCCCAGTTTAACATTAGTTTTAGCTTTACAGAATGTGTAATAATTTGCTGGCAACTACTGATTTGAAGCTGTTCTAGATTTAAGGAATCATTAAAGATGTTGTGGAAGGCAGCACTGAGGTTCTACACTGTTTGAGGCTCTCCCTGAAAATCCGGCATGTTCATGAGTCTTCTGTTCAAATACAGTTCAAATACAGTATTAGCCACAGTAGACATGACAGCTACCAACCAACAGTGGTCCAAGGAAGGACAACCAGTGAACCAAGACATGGGGAGCGAAGGACGGGCCCTTTCTGGTTTGACTCTACCGAGAAGCACAAACTGCTGAAAAGTTAAAGTTGAGTATAAAGGTGTTGGAACACAGTGCATCACGGCTTGCTGCATCTGGGGCTGCATAGCTGAAACCCACTCAGATCTAATGCTGACCCCTGTCCACTGATGAAAAGACCTCCAATGGGCACATCAGAATTGAACCATGGAGCAAAGGAAAAAGATGGCCCGGTCTGAATCATGTTTTCTTTGGCATCGCGTAGACGACTGGGTGTGTGTGCTGCTTGCCTGAGGAAGAGATGGTACCAAGATGCTCTATGGGAAAAAGGGAAGCTGGAGGAGGTATTGAAATGCTCTGGCAAAACTTCAGGTCCTGACATTTATGGTCAGGATGTTTATGAACTATGTAATCAGGGTGCATGGTAGATGAAAATAAAACCTATTCGAATTTTATTCATAAAGTGGCCCCTTATAGTCACGCGTGAACACACCACAGCACATGGTGTGAACTTCTTTCTCTGTATTTAACCCATTCGTCAAGTGAAGCAGGGGGCTGCCGCCAATGAGGGGTGTCCGGGGAGCAGTGTGTGGGGACGGTACCTTTCTCAAGTGAACCTCAGTGATGACACTAGCAGTGCTGGGATTTGAAACCACGATCTTCTAATTGCAGGGGCAACTCCCTGAACAATAGGCCACCAGCTGCCCCAATAATCCTGATCAAATGAAAAAATAACATAATGAAATGGGGGGGGGGGGGGGGGGGTGATTGAAGTTTTCGATCATTCCAAAACTTCCGTGACATGAAAAGTAACCAATATTTAAGAGTTTAGCAGTGATTTTACCCAGTATGATCTGTAGTCCGCCCTTGACTGCTGACTGGGTTGTGGTATTGTGAGAGGATTTGTTTGGTAGAGAGGGTGAAGAGAGGAATTGTCAGTGGATCTTAGAAATTTGGAAACCAGTTCTTCACAATTGTGTGGTTTCTGTATTGGTAAATGATTATATTTTATATACAACTCTAGCTTGTAGAACTGAAAATATATTTGAGTTAGTGAAAATACCGCTAGTGCAAATTGGCACCATCGTAACTGTGGATGAACTTCTGCGTTGTGTCGTGAGAGAAAGGACCCAAAACGAGCACTGCTGCGTTAAAGTTTTATTTTCTAAGCACAAAGCATATTAAAACGAAAACGTTGGTCCTCCCGACATTTTCGCCTCCAACTCGTCTATCCAAAAGGACGTCAAACAGGAAAAAAGTATGCAATTTAGAGAAATAATGAAATAACACACCTGCACAAAGCATATAAAAACGAAAACGTTGGTCCTCCACACGTTTACGCCACCAACTCCTAAAACAGCTAGCCCATGTAAACACTGTGAGGCTACCCACCCCGGAACAGAAAAATATAAAAAGTACATTTACCAAATTCATATCACAAAAATAACCAAAAAATATTGTACATAAAATAAATATAAATATGATGAAGGCAAATAAAGTGAATATTAATATTTCTCAGACTGATTTTTAGCTATTATCACCCATCTCTATCCACAAGGATATCAAACAGGAAAGATGGAGGGGGGATACAGACGGATAAAGCAAGGAGGGCGGAGGAGGAGCTACCAGGACCCTCACAAGCGGTGTGCTAAGAAAAAGAAAACTATAATACAAATTAGTTATATAATGCAATTATATAATACATAAGTGTATATGATATATTGCAATATATTGATAAATGGATATTTCATTATAATATATTAGTATATTTCAATGGACAAAACTATTGGGACACCTGACCATTATACCGTAACAGTGACCTTAAAAACATTGTATTCAAATACATAGACTTTAATATTCTTTCTGGAAGGCTTTTTTTGTGCCCATTTATCCTGTAGAGCATTTATGATGTCAGGCACTGATGTTGGACGAGAAGGTCTGGCTCACAGTCTCCGTTCCAATTCATCCCAAACGTGTTGGATGGGGTTGAGGTCAGGGCTCTGTGTGGGCCAGTCAAGTTCTTCCACACCGAACTCAT
>JBBJLS010060521.1:0-12937 GCA_037577275.1 Bryconaethiops microstoma
CACACACACACACACACACACACACACACACACACACACACACACACACACACACACACACACACACACACCCTGGCTTGACTTATTGGCTTTTAAAGCATTCATTAAATTACATTTCATTATTATGTGTTCATTACACCAGGTTGCTCAATTCACTGAAATTATGTCAACTCAAATAAGTCAAAGCTTAGATTTGACAGAATTCATGTAAACACGTAACACCAAGGGAGTTACTTTAAGACACTGTTCACAGTTCAAGTGATTTTTTCCAAAGAGAATGTCCTGGAGGTTATCACTGTAATATTTTCATATATACATTTGCCCTATATAGATTTTCATCAATAATTTGATAGCTTACAGTAACTTAAACAGTCTTCTCTTCAGGATTTACAGTGCATGTGTAAGCTTTACAGTGCAAGCTGTTGTTGATGTACACATCGAATGTGTAAATAAATTGCTACCACAACTGCAATAGATGGAATATTATTTTTCTGTATCAGATGTTCTGTATTTGTATTAAATGTTGTGTTTTTGTGTAGATGTATTGTGGAATGATACGCTGCTCAGTGTTGTTGATGCAGTTTCTGTTGCCTAACTGTTATCTATTATTGCACCGTTTCACATCCATACTGATGTATCCATGTGGAAAAACTCAATAAACCACTCCATGAAATCCTTTTGGATGTCCTCGTGTTGTGAAACACAGCAACCACTGCCAGAGCTGTCCTCTTTCTGGAAGCACAGCTAAATGTTATGGTCTTTTTTGACTGCTTTAGTACTGTTCAGTACTCTGGAATTTTGATTATAAAAAATATAATTGTAAAATAATCCAGCAAAACAAACAAATAACGTATTTAGTTATAGTTCCCAGTGTTGGGAAAAGGGGCATTTCGAGGCATAAGCAACCTAGGTGGTGCCAATAATGTGTTAATAGGGTGCAACCCTCCACCCCACCCACTCCACCCCTGTCAACAAAACATGCCTACAGTGCCAGACTGGCCAGAACCACCATTGAGTGGAAACATAAGGCAGCACGGAGTGTATGGAGATCTGCACTATGAATGCTTTGAAAGCTGCAAGTGTTTATCTCAGATCTCGCAATCGCTGAACAACATTTCTTAGAGAACATTCGGAAAATGCTGATATGCACAAACACAAGACATTGTGTAGAACAGTTACCACCTTCCACTATCCCACACAGCCCAGAATAGCTTGACAGTCTTCCTGTTTCTCTCACAAATTTCCTTTCTCCTACATTAACCATGTGTTTATCCTCCGCTAGCAATGACTGCACTGTCCTGAGCCCACAGAGCTCAGAAGAGTAGAGGCAGCTGTGCAAGTCTGGACTTCGCAATTGTGAGACCGTGCATGTGTGGGGTATGAGAGAGAGACACGCAATGGTGAAGTGAATTCTGAAGAAGTGGATATATAATGATTGTAGCATCTGCCACCCCCCCGAAACACATGTTTTTGTGGATAGCCACTACAGACATGGTAACAACAATGACCAGTCTGAAAGCAATTGTTGCCCCCAAAAATTTGATTGGTCAAGACACAATTTTGTGCCTGAAATTTGTTTCAGTTTAGTGCTGGAGCTATGGGGCCAAAATAAAAAAAAATATGAGATGAACAATTGAGTGACTTTTTTGCTTTTTAGCTACATTAGCTTAATAGCTTCAGTGCAAACTACAGAGGATTTTGAAACTAAACATGTCTTGGGCAATCAACTGTATCTGGGTTAAGGTGTGAAGTGAGGTCATTTGTTTTGTTTTTTTACATTTAAAAATAAATAGATGTGACGTTATTTTGCAGAAATATGACCTGTGGTTAATGCCTTCATGAGGCACTGACAAAGAAAAAAGGAACCAAATAGTGTAAAAATATATTTTTAATGTTGTTGGCATGTAAATTATTTTAAGATACAGCTGCAGACAGCTTTCATGTTGGTCAGCAGGTGGTGCATGACTGTACAGAACTGTGCCAAGACATCTAACGTAAGTATGTGCAAAACTTTTATTTGATGACTAAAAAATCTTATCTATGCTATTTGATCCATTATTTCGTAGAGATTGATGTAGCTAAGCTATGGGTTTGGAGAGAGCGTGAATGCATGTAACTTATGCCTACAGTCACAAACTGTGTATATGAAGTGCAATGTCTGACGCCATTCAAACATACTCAGTGTAAGAATGCTATAGTTTAACTCTGTTTTAGCTGATCAACAGGCTATTCTATACATTTGACAGTAAGTTAAGCTATTTGCTAAAGTATTCACTGAAAAAACTGCAGAACAACTAAAATAATGTTACATGCACATCACACTAGTTCAAATGTCCTTGTTTACATAAAGCTTCTGTAAGTAGTATTTTGGGGCAGCTCGTGGTCTGGTGATCAGATGATGTGTTCTTCAGAAAAAAAAAACGTGCAGCTGGAGTCAACAATCTAGATGTTTAGGACTGAATCAAGTGTGTTAGATGTGTGTGTAGCTTGCATAATGACAAATGACTTGGTAATCAGATAGTACCACTAGTAACTACAGAACAGACTACCTGAAGGTGTTTTCATGAGAATGTGTGTGTGTGTGTGTGTGTGTGTGTGTGTGTGTGTGTGTTTGTTAATGAGAGAGACATCGAGAGAGAGTCTTTTTGAAGAGTCCATAAGGTTAGTGTGTTAATCAACATTTTCCTCTAAGACTCCAATACAGTCCAGGCAAACCCTGACTTTTAATCAGACCCAGTGATGATCAAAGGACAGCCTTAAAGGTGTAAGCTATGCTATGTGCAAAGTATTCCATTACAAATATTCTACAAGGTCTTTATGATCTCTGGAACTTCAGATTTTTTTTTGTGAAAGAAAACGTTTGCTTAAAAAAATCTGAAAAGACTTCAGTGGTCTTCATCCTGTTTTAGACCCCTGGCATCAAGTGCACATATGTAAAGTCAGGGTTTGATTTTTTCCCAATGAATATAAGTAACAATTTCTGGATTTTCTCTGCTGAATGAAAGTTCTTTTGTGTTTCACTGACTTTTCTCTGGGCCTGAGGCTGGTTGAAAACCTATACTTTTGTCCCTTTCACTCCTCAGCGTATTGTTCCGGAACAAAGACTACAGCGCGGCTCAGGTTCCAGACCTTTGTTCCCAGAACTCAGCACACACAACAGGAAAATTGCTGTCAGATCATTTTGGCTCTTTGTCCTTTGAGGTAAAGTTGAATCGGCGAGCAAAATGTAAGCCAGAAAGAACTCAGACTATGTTAATCCTAGAGGAAGACAAGAGGGAAGGTACGCCTGAAGAATGCGGAGGGATCGCAGACAAATCTTTTATCTGAAAAGGGGAAGTTTAATCCTCAAGTATTTCTCTTGTACCAGATTATTTGCACAGTTTGTAAAAGTTAAAAAGTAAGAAAATCAGACATGCATTTGATTATAAGCTCTGTGTGGTCAGTGCTCAATCCACATCCAAAACAACCACTTTTTCACACAGGATATTTTAACATTGAGCTGGGAAACCATGTTGTAAGAACATTAGTGTATTTATGGCATCATCTTAAAGCTGATGTGTTAGAAGTAGGAAAAATGGGCAAGTGTGACACTGATGAGAGCCAAACTGTGAAGGCTTGACAACTGGGTCAGAGTATCTCCAGAATGACAGGCGTTTGTGGGCTGTGTCTGCTGTGCAATGGTTAGTAACTACCAAAAGTCGTCCTGCAGATCAGTCTTAACACTGTATTGAGCTACTTCAACACATACCACCTGCCTAAACATTGTTGCAGACAAAGTACATCTTGCTTGACAGCTGTATTTCCTAAATGCAGTGGCCTCTTTCAGCAGCATAATGCAAAAACTGTTCAGGAATGGTTTGAGGAATGACAAAGGTGTTGACAATCCATTTGAGAGACTGTGGGTTGTGCTGTGCAAACTATTGAGATTTACACAGGACTTAAAGTAACTACTGCTAATATGTTACTGCCAGATACCACAGCTCACCTCCAAAGGTCTTATGGGGGACCTCACAACATGTTATGACTCTGGCTCCTGGAAGCATGGACCTCACAAGATATACAGTGCTGTGAAAAAGTATTTTTTTGCACACTTAACTGTTTCATATTATCAAACAAATTTAAATATTAGGCAAAGGTAACCAAAGTAAACAAAAAATGCAGTTTTTAAGTGATGATTTTATTTATAACTATCCAAAGCTACATGGCCCTATGTGAAAAAGTCATTTCCCCCTTGTAAAATCATGAAGTAACTTGAGTGCAATTCCACTATCCACACCCAGGCCTGATTACTGCCAGACCTGCTGAATCCAGAGATCACTTAAAAAGATGGTTAAAAGATCCCAGAAAAGGAGAGACACCATGCCACGATCTAAAGAAATTCAGGAACAGATGAGAAACGAAGTAATTGACATCTATCAGTCTGGGAAAGATTACAAAGCCGTGTCTAAAGCTCTGGGACTCCAGTGGACCACGTTGAGGGCCAATGTTCACAAATGGAGAAAACATGGAACAGTGGTGAACCTTCCTAGGAGTGGCCGGCCTACAAACATTACCCCAAAAGCTCAGCGACGACTCATCTGAGAAGTCACAAAAGAAACCAGAACAACATCTAAACAAGTGCAGGCCTCACTTGCCTCAGTTAAGGTCAGTGTTCATGACTGTGCAAAAATGCCATGCATGGGAGAGTTTCAGGCAAGAATTACTGCTGACCAAAAAGAACATAAAGGCTCATCTCACTTTTGAAAAAAACATCTGGATGATCCCCAAGACTTTTGGGAAAATATTCTGTGGGCTGCCGAAACAAAAGTTGAACTTTTTGGGAGGTGTACGTCCCATTACATCTGGCGTAAAAGTAACACAGCATTTCAGAAAAAGAACATTATACCAACAGTCAAGCATGGTGGTGATAGTTTGATGGTCTGGGGCTGCTTTGTTGCTTCAGGACCTGGACTACTTGCTGTGATTGATGGAACCATGAATTCTGCTCTCTACCAAAAAATGCTGAAGGAGAATGTCTGGCCATCAGTTAGTGACCTCAAGCACACTTGGGTTCTGCAGCAGGACAATGATCCAAAACACACCAGCATGTCCACCTCTGAAATGAAGGTTTTGGAGTGGCCTAGTCAAAGTCCGGACTTGAATCCAACTGAGATGCTGTGGCATGACCTTAAAAAGGCGGTTCATGCTTGGAAACCCTCCAATATGGCTGAATTAAAACAATTCTCCAAAGAAGAGTGGGCCAGAATTCCTCTGCAGCGATGTGAAAGACTCATTGCCAGTTATTGCAAACGCTTAATTGCAGTTGTTGCTGCTAAGGGTGGCACAACCAGTTATTAGGTTTAGGGGGCAATTACTTTTTCACATAGGGCCATGTAGGTTTTGATAGTTTTTTCCTTAATAAATAAAATCATCACTTAAAAATCGAATCATTTTTACACTCATTTTTTGTCATTTTTTTCTGTTACTGAAGTACAGTGTACAAGTATTTATGTACTTTTCCTTTTCTGTGGCTTAGTTGTGTTTTTATGTTCTAGATTATGATTTTACAACTGTGTTAGGATAGGTAAGTGACTTAGGGTAGGGTGTGTTTCGATGTACACCAAAATTTGAATTACATCCCTGTCATAGGAACGGATCTGTGTCGTGAACTGGAGGACTATGTTTTTGACATAAACCTGATTTAAATACAGTAAAATTACGCTCCAAGTGCACCCGTGTATAGTGAAAAAACACGCTGTTGTGATGTGGTAAAAAAAACAAAGCCTTATAATGCCTATTTTTATAGTGTAAACCCTAAATATGCCCCAAAATATGCTCCCAAAAACATTTTAATTTAACTTTAAACTCCGCTTAATACAATACCCTGAAATAAAATGTAAAGGTAAATCCGTATTTGTACTGTACAGTTTACACTGAACTCCCGCAGTGCTAGAATGTAAAATACCAACATTACCCCTGTATAGACTGTACTGTAATTCATACATGGTATGAATTTTTGGTATGCGCTGTCATTTTCTTTGGTATAAGTAGGGTAAATACAGTAATAAATTCATTTAATTTACAGTATTAAAAAAACAGGGCTTTAAGAAGAACAAAACGAAAAACACAAGAACACTCAAGACACTCCACGGGGAAAATTCTGCATCAAAGGGCCAATCAGCAGCAAGGAGAAATAAAGTGTTCTGAGATTGGCTACTTTCAAACCTCCCCTCTCTGAGTACAGTGGTATTTCACCATCCCAAGATACGCTTTCTTGGAGTTTCTCTCCACAGTACCAAAAAATTTGTTTCTTTTTTAGATGGAAATTTACATCAATATTTATGTTACAAAATTAGTAAATTATATTTTTCTTAATAATTTAGCACTTAAATGTATGAAAATGTATATATTGCCATGAAAAAAGCTGTGACGTCTGGGCCTCGTCTGCTACTGCCAAACTGGGTTTTTTTTTGGGCACGGTGCTAAGCAACCCATCAGGTGGACGAGGGGGTGTGGCAGATGAGGCCCTGATGTCACAAAAGTAAAAAAAAAAATGTGGAGGATACCTGCAGTTTCCATGTTAGTGCAGGGGTTTTAGCAAACAATTATTCGTTCAGTTCTCAGAAAAAATCCACATTTGACTGAAACTGCGACTGCTGATCCATGTTAATGTGGGGGTTTGCTGTACTTCAAACATATTTTTGTCTTCCAGAGCCTTCCAATGGCAAATTTGACATGGGTCTAAAATTATTCGAATTGTTATGGTCCAAACTGGGTTTCGAGAAGAGTCTAAAACATAATGGTGGATGTAAGATACTGGCTCTAATATTGGCTGTCCTATCAACAAGATGCTCAGTGAACCATTCACAATTGATGGTTGTTCCAGGTTTCAAACTTGCCCCATTCACCAGAGAGTCAGTGGTGAAAAACAAAAACCTGGGGTTTTGTTTATTGACTGAATTATTAAAATAAGCAGCCCTTTCCTCCCTCACCCTACAGTTATAAAGACACACAGCAAAAAATCATTTATGTGCAAATAGTGAACCTGGAACTTGGTCTTGGTCCACTTATGTTCAGCTTGTCTACACTTCAGCTTGTCTTTTTATTTGAAGAATATCACCTTTTATCCACAGGGCAGCACATCCTACTGTTTTGATTCTAGAGGAGCAACGTCATCTAATATGTTTGAATATAATTTATTAAAACTATTGACATTTACATCTGTACACTGAGTTAGCTGAAGGCTTAGGGTAGAGAAGGCGGTTGAGAACTTTTCTATAGATTGATCATTCAGCATTTGAGAGCATTTAACACACTTCGGTTTAGTTTGTAAATCATTTAAAAAAGTAAAAAATAACACCTTCATGGTCTGTAACAAACCTATCTTCTAAATTCATAGTTTGCCCTAAGGTTAAAATCAAATCCAAGGTGTGCCCCGAATGTGTGTAGGGCCAGATCCATTTGCACAAAAAGATTCAACAAGGTTTAAAAACTCAAAAGACACATCAACATGATTATTAAAAGCACCCACCATCAGGACCTTGTCGTACTCAAGTATAATAGTAGATACTAAATCAGAAAACTATGCTCCAGGTGGACAATACACTTGATTGTGGCAACACACCTTAAACGCTAGCATTTCAAAACTTTTAAATTTACAGCAGTGCAGACTACAGAGTTCTTGATCACCACTGCGATACAGCCACCACGGCCAGATTGTCTTGGACAATTTAACATTGAATAATTAACTCTGCTCAGCTCAGAAAGATGAGAATTCTCCCCATGTCACATACATGTCTCTGTTAGATCTTAATAAATGTACTAAAAATTGAAGTCTTGTTTGACAGGGACCAGGCATTGATTAGCACTGCCTTAACCTCTAAACCTCTGTCACCGGTACTGAAGCTGTACTGCTAATGTTATTAGCACAAATGTTAGCATCTAGAGCTAGCATCTAGAGTTTTTCTTTTAGTTTTACAATCCTATCTGCAGACATTTGATTATCTGCAGACGTTTGAGTAAGTGTATATGAGAGTAGAGAGCATCTTAGTCCTGTTCACTCAAGACATTAACATGCACCTTGGGTGGACACCTCTAAGTACCTAAGTTCCAGGAAAATGAACTTGACCAGTCTACTTTTATTTAACAATAACATATATTGAGTAAAATGAAATATTCTAAACAACAGTCTATTGTAAGATGCTTTATAATTTCTGTAATTATAAAGCAACTTCTGCAGTCAATAAGACCTTTTATAACTTAACTCTCACTTGTATAAAGTCATATCAGTATCTACTACTGCTCTCTTCAGGCGTGATTTTTAACTAATGATTGGAAACCTATAAAGCTGCAGTGTTCTAGTATCATATTGGAATAAGCATCAAGTTTTATATGATTGAAAAAGAGATTCCAAACATTTATGTGGTTTTTCCAGACAATGGTTTACATACCTGTTTCTGGATGGCAGGTGCCATGCTGGTTACAGTTGCAGGGAACACAGGGTGAGTATGGCCCAGCATTTGGAATGTTTCTGGTAAAGCCCGGTGCACACAGCTCACAAAATTGTCCTGCAAATCCAGGAGGACACGAACACACCTCTACCCACTGGGCCAAGGGTCCATGGTGGGAAGCATCAGAGTAATATGCAGAGTTTAAACTTACTCCTGACAGCTGAGAAGTATCTGTAGGAAGAGTTGGAAAGAAAAGCATATAAATTGGTTAAATGGATGCTAATAAAATGGATCTGCCTACTCTGTTACTATGGTAGTGCCTTTCATAAAAGTGTAATACCCTGATTATTGCCTAACCTTTCATAAAGGCTTGTGATGTCACTAAGTGCCATATCTCAATTAATTTTCAATAAGGAACAGCAGGTGACTGAGATAGGCCTGCAATGAACTCCAACTGAAATGAAAATATATCAGATGTCACCGATGCGTAATGTGTATCTCTCTATTTCAGGGTTGGACGTGCTGATGACCAAGGGGGCCTAGAAAACACTGCTTAGCATAATGCCAGCTAGTAGTTTCTACTTGTCATTAGAAGAATCAGTATTTTTGAGGAAAGTGCTGATATAACCTCACATTTGCAAAGCTGGAGTTCATAATGTCTCCTTAGAGCAGCATTTTCCTATCCTCACAGACTTTAAACTCACAACATTTTTTAATTAGCAGAACAAGGTAGGGAAATACTCAAATGTGCAGTGGAGGTGGGCTACAGGACCAGGATTGGGAAACACTTCCTTAGATTGTGAACATTTTCCCAGTTCAGGCAAATTACAAAGATTGATGACACTCATACAAAGGAGTATGAAATAAGGCAAGGGGCTATTCCTTTAAGCAAAGACGTCTATACAGTAACCCCCCAGTTTTACACGGATCAGGGGTCATGGATTCAGTCACAGGCAGATTTTTTCTGAGAACCTAACTGATCTCCACAATAACACGGAACACGCATTTTTTTTTGTTGATTTTTTCGTGGCAATGTTGGGTTTTTTTTACACATTTTATTTGTAAATTATTAACAAAAATATTATTTAATAATTCTGTAACAAATATTAAAGTAAATAAAGCTACATTTCCATAAAAATATAACAGTAGAAATGTTTTTGTACTGTCCAGATAAACATAAAGTGCGTCTTTCGTGTCATTAACAGGCTGCTTGCTGCCTGAGGCACAGAAAATCTTTTTATTCTTTTTCAAAGCACCATCAATATATTTTAAACTAGAAGATTTAAAGCTTCTAGTCGTGTTACTTAAATGTTTCTAGGACAAAAACTCACGGAGCTTTAGATGATTGTTTTGGAACTGTCAAAATATCCCTCAGGAGGGATTGCCGATCTTAGAGGATTAAATACCACTGTACTCAGAGCAGGGGCGGACTGAATAAGATGCGCCGCCGGCGAACAGTAAATTATTGAACTGTAAAAAATGAGCGGGGTCCAAGCTGTTTGCGCCCAGTCCTCCAAACCACAAAGCTGACAGGTTAGAATGCTTTAAGCCGTGCAGGCCATTCATTAAGTATATAGAAGAAATCCAAATGTCCTGTTGTAGTCCCTCCCAGTGGCCGACACTTGGCACATGTTATTGTAGTAGCAAACACATACATATTTCTGAACTTGTGACAGAGGGCAGATTTCAGCAGTAAAAAGCAATTGTTAGTATGTCTCATGGTTCATGAGTTATGGGCAGAAAACCACTACAATGTTTGAATGTGTTATAGCACCCCACAATGGGCAAAGTTACTAAATTTGAACTGCATTATCTAAGCTTGTATGTCAACAAGTGTACCAAGTTTGAGAATCGTAGGCCTGGAATAACCATGATTTTTGCAGCGTAGAAATTTTTGGCACAAAGTTATGTGCAAAGAAAGAAAGTTATGAAAAACATTTCCAAGGTTTTAAAGTTGACATCCATCAGGGGTGTATGCAAGTCAGTTGTTTTATTTCTATGTCTCATATGTGATGATTTCTGTTCAAAAACCATCGTCATGTTTGAACATGTGCTATAGCGCCCCCCAATCGGCAAAGTGGACCAAATTTGAACTGCATCATCTAACCTAACAGTGTACCTAGTTTGAGAATCGTTGGACTGGGATAACCATGATTTTTGAGGTGGAGAAATTTATTGGCGCCGCTTTGGCTGATCCATGTATTTTTATGATATGGTCGCATGATGTCACTTACATTCCAGAATGTGCTAGAGCATATTCTTCAGGCATAGAATGCAAAATTTTGAGGTCATTGGCCACACGGCTGGAGAGATAGAGACAATTTCGTGCTATAAGCGCTTTGTGACCTGTCATAGCACCACCAACTGGAAAAAATTGACAAAAATTGAGGTACTGCTTTTGAGTGATACCTTGCATGTGTTTACAAAATTTGGTAAGCACTGACCTAACGGCTTATGAGTAATTGCAGTTTAAGTCATTGCATGCAAAAGTCGACAAGCTTAATTTGATAATTATTGACATATTGTCTTGCGATTCCAACGAGACCACACTTGTGCCGATTTGTGGAAAAACCAGGGACTAGTCCGCAAAAGTTGGTTTTGCATATTATGCAAATTAACAAAAAACCTAATTAAGTGGAAATGAATGGGTGGGGTCTCATTTGATTCGTCTGATCCCAAGGAATAATATGCAAAAACTCACACTGCGTGCTTGGACCCCTAATAATAATAACACTTTACCTTTATATTTTAAGGGTAATGTATTAAGCTGAGTTTAAAATGAAATTAAAGTGTCATTTTTTCTTAGAACCCAACTAATAATTTCTGGTGAAAACTCCAGAAAATTTGTGTAAACGCAGAGATCCTCAACATTTTTTTTTGTTGCTTTTTTTTTTGTGGCAATATATAATTCTTTAGTGCTAAATTATAATATTGGTATTTACATTCTAGGACTGCAGGAGTACAGTGTAAACAGTACAGGATAAATACAGGTTTACCTTTACATTTTTGTTAAGGGTAATGTATTAAATAGAATTTAAAATGAAATTAAAGTGTTTTGGGACCATATTTGTGGGCATGTGTAGGGTTTACACTATATAAATAGGCATTTTAAGACTTTTTTTTTACCAAAACACAACAAAATGGTTTTTCACTATACGTGGGTGCTCTTGGAACGTAAGAGAAGCGAGGGGTTACTGTATATCAGAGTAAAGGTTAAATAGTTGGGCTTTTTCGAGTTCAGTGAGAAACACTTGGTTTAATTTACTTTGGCCCAGCTCAGCCACTTCTATATTGATCTTTCCTATGAAGAAATACAGGAACATACAAGACAGGTAATTGAAAGAGCCTAAGAAATCTAGGTAAGATAATGACATGCAAGCTAGCATGTCAAGCTAGAAGAGACAGCAATCCTAACACACTGCTTCTAAAAAAACACAGATGAACTGAACATGTATCTTCTATCATATTTCAGCCCTAGGGGAAAGTTAAGGCTGATAGGGGAAATCCATAATTTGATCATTTTAGCACTTGTCAATTTCAAAGTGCTGTCCTGCGAGAAACTAGGTCACATCTTTCAGCACTCGGTGATGAAGTTGGAGGAACGTTCTTTCAACAACAGACAAGGTATTCATGTTTAAGCTAACTTCTTAATCTCTAATAAAAGTTTAATCTTTGGAACCTTTGGATGTTCCAAAGAAATGAATTATTAGGTATTCATTGGTTATTTTCTAAGGAACAGTTGTAGTACTTTTGCTGCCCCATTTGTCAGCCCTCCTCTACCTCATCTATCAGTGCAAAGGAACCTTCAACGGACAGCCACCAACCAGATATTTGGTTTGTGAATCATTACCTCAACATGATAGTGGGTACAACCATTGGTAATCCCTGTGGTGTCAACCAAAGAACTACAGGATGATACAACCCCCGGTAAAATTATGGAACAACCACACTTAGAGGATGTTCATGCACCTTTTTATAACTTCATAGCACAACTTGACAGATGTCCAGAGCACTGGCATTGGCTAAGTGATTCTTTGATAAGTGTATAAATAAACGAAGAACAGAACAGCCCACTTAAAGAATTCCAATCAGTTATTTTCTGAATTCTCCTATTAGTATTAAACTCCTTGCTTAATATTGGTTGTTTACCAAAAACACTTAAACTAGCAGTTAAGCCGATGTCAAAAAAAAAAATTCTTGATTTGCATTGTTATGGCAGCATGTGGACAGTAAAAAAAGTAGAAAGTAAAAGGGGAATAACTAATAGAAAACCTTGAGATTTTGATCAGAGCCAAATTATTAATTACACAGGTCAACAGGTCCAAATTATCAGAAATAAGTTTGTTTTTCATGCTGATTTCAAATCTTTGTTTAGTTTTTCCTTAGCACGTACAGTTTTTGTGGTGAAGCTATTTGTATATTGCATGATAATGGTATAATTAGCATATAATAATCATATACTAAGCGTTTTTGAAGAAACAGTGGTAGCTGACTGACACTGATCATTA
>JBBJLS010060532.1:0-12936 GCA_037577275.1 Bryconaethiops microstoma
AAGGTGTGTAGATGTATGATGGTGTGTGTGAAGGTGTGTAGATGTATAATGGTGTGTGTGAAGGTGTGTAGATGTACGATGGTGTGTGTGAAGGTGTAATCGTAGGTCATAGTAGCACACAAACTGTGAAATGGTCGCCCGAAATTTCTGAACTTGTCTGACATTGAAAATAATTGCAGGCTGTCTTTGGTCGCCGTGACTACGGCCGTCTTTGAACCCCTGTCATAGTACCACGTAGCACCACTGTTGAGGAGGTAAGACCAAAGAAATCGCCACAGTTGTTTAACGATTGTCATCCTTCGTCTGGAAGCAGCCCAAAAACGTACAGTGTATGCCAGACATTAGTGAGGCCAGGTACTGAATATCAGTTCTGGATCACAAACTGCACTCCAACTCATCCCAAAGGAACTCCATCACTTCAGAACTTTATACCCTCCAGCCCACAGACACACTCTGACCTTAGGCTCATGTGTGGCTGTGGAGCCCATTCTGTTAGTCAGCACTTTTCTTTTGAGATACAAGCTGTGTGTGAACACCTGTATCAGTGAGGGCACCTTATAGCAAAAAGACAATGATCTATAGGCTAATCCCTTTTATTGAAAAATGAGTGTGTTAAGATTCTCCAGCTGCTAGCAGTACTTCTCTTGTGTGTGTGTCTGTGTGCGTGTGTGTGTCTGTATGTGTGTGTGTGTGTGTGTGTGTCTGTCTGTCTGTCTGTCTGTCTGTGTGTTTGTGTGTGTGTCTGTCTTCTATTCCTGTCCTCGTGACTCATCCGAGTGTCAGATCTTCACTCCATCTGGGAAGAGAGGGAACTGTATTCCAATGGGATGAGTGTGGATTTACTGTACTGGGATGAGATCTTTGTCTGTGAAAACACTCATTACACAGGTCAACAAAAAAACATTTTTTGTAATCATCAGAAACCACAACACACATTTCTAAAACAGTTTTTCATGCTGATTTCAGATCTGCTTTCAGGTTTTTTTTTTCAGTCACATCAACTTTTTGAATTACAAGTAAATTTTAGTTTGCAATAGACTTCTATGCGTTTTTTATTAAACCGCACACACCAATGAAGTAACTGTTTCAATATTTTCAGTGTGAAGTCAGATAGACTCACACTGTGGCATAGATATAATGATCAGTGTCAGTCAGACACCACTGTTTCTTCAAAAACACTTAGTATATGATTATTATATGATAATTATACCACTATCATGTTATATATAACTAGCTTCATCACAAAACTGTATGTGCGGGAATAAACTAAACACAGATTTGAAATCAGCATGAAAAACGCTACAAAACCCACATAAACTTATCTCTGATGATTTTGACCTGTTGACCTGTGTTATTAATGAAAATGGAATTTTTGCAAATGCAGTTCTTATAGTTAAAAATTAATGCTGTCAATAGATTCAAATTACTTTCGGTTAATCACCTTATTTTGTGTTAATCATGACTGATCACAATATTTTTTTATTTGAGATTAATAGTCTTATTTTGTATTTTGGCAATCAGATTTTACTGTGTTTATTTGTTATTGGTCACATTATTTTGCATTGTTATTTTATGTTAATTTCTTTTGTTAATCACAAAAAAAGTGCAAAGTGGAGATGCTAAATACATGTGACTGTTTGTGTGTGTGTTTGCCCTGTGAGGGATTGGTAGCACAGATAACAAATGGATAGATGAACAAAAATGCATTATCTTGTGTGGTTAATCACAATTGGTTAACCACAATAAATGACATTATTTTTGTGTTGTTACTCATTTATTTATATGTACTTAATATACAGTCAGTGGTTCAGCTCCTCTGTTACCGTAACCTCTCATACTTTTTCATGCAGTTTGTGGATTTTTGTAACAGTGGAGGATCTTGAGGAAACTGGAGCTCCACTTTGCTGCTGCTTTTGTTAGTTTGCTGCTTGTTGATTAATCCACATCTCTTCCGCCAGCAAAGTAATTCAGTTTTCCCTGGCAAGTATGCAACAGTTAATATTAAGTTATCACAAACGTTATTTAAACTCATGGAAATTTAATTAGTGCATGTTCATATTCAGTTCTCATTGGTAAATGAGTTGTGAGTTCTTCCTGAGCTGAAATCTTCCATCATCAAACTCAATTCTCTCAACTCAGTCCAGAACTGTTTCAGTATTCTTATTATACATCAGAATTGATTTTTATCATTAATATCATTTATAATATTTAGTATGTTTACTTTATAGATTAAAAGCGGTAACAGCCTGCATTTTTGTAATGCTTTTACTGACATTTCTGTAATCGGAGTGTTTTAAAGCTGAGTGGTGTTTGTGAGTGGCAATTTCTGTGGAAAATTTCAGTATACGCCTGTACAGACAGTCGTTGTTTTTCATACTGGTTGTGTGTGTGTGTGTGTGTGAGAGACGGGTCAGATGTTTGTCACAGCAGAAATTCTGAAATATATTTTAAATTATAGAGTATTTATCTTTTATTATTTGCCTCTACTAATCTGATTCGTTGCTTAATCGTCTGATTGGGTATCCCACCTCCCACCCAAACAGACACACCCTCTCTCTTACACTCACACACACACACACACACACACACACACACACACACACGGTCTGAGATGTGCAGGGTAGTGAAAACACTGAGCTAGTGTCTCTACAGCAGTGAGCTCTGATGGCACTCCCGGATTGGTTGAGGTGATGTAATTCGTGATAATGCGCTCCCTCTCATGTTCTATTTCTACAGTATTACAAACACCCTTCTGTGTAAGTGGCTGATTCAGGCTCTCTGTAGGCCAACTGGACCCTGTTCTGTCCTGACTGGATTACACTGCGCTTTAGCTAAGCTAACAGGCTAATTTATGGTGCTGCTGTAAAATGTAAATATGTCCCATACCTTGGAGACTTGGTTTCTCTATTGAACTGTACTGTGCAAGAACATGCTTGACTACACATGCTCTTTGGTTTGTTTATCCCACCCCTGCTTGTGTCCGAACTTCTGTGTGTGTATGTGTGTGTGTGTGTGTGTGTGTGTGTGTGTGTAGGACTCAAAGGATAAATTCAAAGTCAGTACATTATTCAACATAAATTTGCCAGGAAGGTTCTTGGGTGATATCTTATGAGAAGCTCTTTTGATTCCTTAAAGAACATTTCAGTACACAGATCTCCAGATAACCACTTTTGTAAATAAGAGGTGAGAATGAAGAACCTTTTAAAAGTTTAAGTAACCTCGACATTATGTAGTGGGTATCTACATGATAAAGGTTATTATAGGACCCTTATTTATAAGAGTGCACTTGTGGACTAGCTGGACTCCACATCTTCAGTTCCCTTAGCCTAAATTAGTCTGCTGTTATCTGAATGAGTGAGTGAGTGAGTGAGTGATTGAGTATGTGTGTGTGTGTGTGTGTGTGTGTGTGTGTGTGTGTTTGAGTGCTTTATCTGAAATGGAGTAAATGGACTCTCAGAAGTGGAAATACTAAGTGTGTTGAAAGCCATCACAGCAGTAAGGCAAAAGTTGGCCTGACCATGAATTATTCAGTATCTGCTATGAAATATTCAGGATCTACCATGAATGATTAATTATCCACAATGAATTACTCATTGTCTACCATGAATTATTCAGTGTCTACTATGAAGTGTTCAGGATCTACCATGAATTATTGATTATCCACAATTAATTATTCAGTATCTTCCATACAGTTTTCAGTATCTACTATAAATCATTTAGGATCTTCCATTAATTATTTCTTATCTACCATGGATAATTTCAGTATCTACCAAAAATGATTCAATATATACTCTGAATTATTTATTGTCTTCTATTCATTAAGTAATATCCGTTATTCTGTAACTACTGGGAATTATTCAATAACTGCTACAAACAGTATCTAAAATGAATTAGTCACTTTAAAATATAAATAATTCATTACATACTGTGAATTATTCAGTATATACTATGAAATAATAGCATAGTAATAATAATAATAGTTAATAGCTTACCCAATGGGCTGCTCTGCAGCTTAGTGTCCGTGTGTGTGCTGTATGTTTCATACGTAAAATTAATTTTTCCATGATGTGAATTTATCAGCTGTATTTTAGAAATGATCTCCCTCCCATACAGAGAGGAAGCAGAAAGATGAAGATGTAAAGAGCGTTTCTCCTACAGATGGTGGGAGGATGAAAAGGAGGAGACGAAAACGTTACAGGAAAGTGGGGGATGGAATGAAAGATGGCACGACAAATACAGAGTCAGATCATTAAAATGTAAAGGAACACACACACATACACACTGAATAATCCATTTGAGAAACTGAGTGTTGGTAAATGGAACCGGGCGTAGCACTGTCTCCACCTGACACTCTCCAAACCTGCCAGCGAAACTACATATGTCTAGTGTTTACATGTAATGTTGGCATAATATTGACAAATATGAATTAAATATAATTTATTGGTCGTAGTGTTGTGCCTCACAGCGCCCTGCATGTATCCCTCCACTCTAAATGGCTATAGTCTTCTCAAAATGCAATTTCGTATAATAACTTTCTCTGATGAAGCTTTTAGAGGCAGACGTCTGGTTCCATTCACAAATCTGTGAACAATTGTGACTCGGTATGTTTCTCTGGATCAGAGCGTTTCACACAAACCCCTGTTTACTGTCCAAAGAGTGAAGGATGGAGGAATGTGGGAGAAGAGCAAGACAGAGAGAGAGAGAGACATTTGCAGTGAGATATTTCATGTAAGACAGAGAGGTTTACAGTGAGACACAAAGAATGCAATTTACAGAGAGAGAAAGTGATACTAACAGAGAGATGTGCAGAGAGAGAGAGAGACAGTGAGAAACTGCAAAGCGAAGAGAGAGAGTTACACAAAAAGAGCTGCAGTGACATAAGGAGAGAGAGAATTCTAAAAGATGAATAGTACTCAGGATCAGTGTGGCCAGAAATACACTGTGTGTGTGTGTGTGTGTGTGTGTGTGTGTGTGTGTGTGTGTGTGTGTGTGTGTGTGCGCGCACGCATATGTGAAATAGAGAAAAAGCATCCGTCATGATTGGTGAAGTCAACACACATTACATATTTAATACTAATATCCATTTTGATATTTAATACCATGAGTATATTTTCCTAGTTTGACCTGTTGGCTCCTCCACAGTAGAGCAGGCTGAAGCTCTGGTGCATGGCGCTTTGTGCCACTAATTGAATCAGTGATCGTACCCCCCCCCCTTTCAAATCCAGCTTTTAAATGGTTTTTAAAGTGAAACCTTTATCTTATAACAGACAAACTACCAAAAACATGATCAAAGTGGCACTCCACCTATTGGAATCCTATGACTCAGGCCCATCTCGTCTTGATTGGGATCTCGCGTTGGGAATGGGAGAGGGACTGGGAGGGGTTTGTGGGAGCTGAGAGCTGCAGCACCCACTGAAAAACACTAGAAAATGTGCTTTGAGAAGCCGTGATGAAGTAAATGTGAGGAGAACGATGGGGAAATGGGTCCGACAGGAAGAGTGGATGGAAACAGTTTGCTTCGGACACGACCTTTGAGGGGGGGTTACATATTTGTGCGTGCGCGTGTGTGTGTGTGTCTGATTTATCATCTTTTCTTCCTGTTGCCGTTCCAGGCTGCTTTTTAGTAAAGCCACAAACGTTGTGAAGACCAACACTCTTTATACTCCTCATCAAGAGCCAGAACGTCAGGTATGATCAGCTGTTACTGCTGTGGATGAGGAGAGTAACACGTTGTATGGAGGAAGCTCACCTTGCTGAAATAAACTGGCTACAGATGGTTTTCCCCTCTCTGTATATTTGGGAATTAGTTTGACATAAAAGTGAAACATTTTTTAAACCTTTTAAACCTAAATGAAAGTGTGTGTGTGTGTGTACCGCTGTGTTCTCTGCGTGTGTGTTACATTATTGTGTTCTGATGAATGAACCAAATGCTCTGCATCTAGAAGGAAATGCCTCAGTGTCATATTTCAGAGCTGCAGGGGTCACGTTACTGCTGGAGCTGTTCTGTCCAGTGGAAGTGGGTTTGGTATGAGAATAATAAGAAAAGTCTGTTTTCATCTTTAGCGTTAACATGAGCAGAGAAAACATGTGCAGCAGGTTTTGCAGGGTAACCATGTTCCGTTGTGAAAGTGTGGTGTCGATCTCTCCATGTCTCCATCAGGGCTGTCGGTAGTATTTTTTCGCAAATTTATAAAACAGCTTTATAATAATCTGCACATCCTGTGTCTTTCAGCACAGGACCCTATACTGACAGTGTGAGACTGATATAAGTTTCTCATTTCAGTTTTCCCTTCCACCTTAAATGGTTCAGCTGTTACACTGTGGTGCCTCAAGTGCCAGGATAAACCGGCTGTATCGTTTAATGTTGAATGTGTGAGTCGGTTCTTCAGTGTTTTTACGTTCCTTTGTAAAAGAATAAGAGCATCAGCTAAATGCCGTAAATGTAAATGTAAAAGAAACCACGTTCCACAGTGAGAGGTAGGAACAGCATTAAAGTAGTGCAGAATTCCATGGATGAAGCATTTTTTAACACTGTCAATATGTTTTCCTGGTTTGACCGTTGACTCCTACACAGTAGTGCAGGATGAAACACCTGTACTATTTAAGGTGGAATGTAACATTTAATTAAGGAGCTGTTCACTGTGTGTGTGTGTGTGTGTGTGTGTGTGTGTTGGGGTTTAGGCATTCTGGTGTAAAAGAAACCAACCTCTTCCCATGGCTGGAGCACATTTAACCTCAGCAGCAATAATGTGTCTCAAGCATTTTAAACCTCAGTCAGAATTCTATGGCTCAAACACATTTGACGGTGATCGAAACCCTGTGACTCTAGTATATTTAACAGCAACTGGAATTCTGTGGTACAAGCTCATATAATCTCAACTGGATCTTGTGACTCAAGCTTGTTTAATTTATTTTGGAATTCCGTGGTTCAGACAAATTTAGCAGTGATTGTAATTCAGTGGCTCAAACTAGGACTGCACAATGTGGACAATTGCAATTATACTGAGACATATTGCAATTGCAATATCTTTCAATATATTAAATGGCCCACATCATTTTTCTCTCATAGTTGAGGTATTATTTCTAAGGGATGAACACAGGTTTGAAAATGGTCCTATAAAAATGAATTAAGAATTATATTTGTGATACACAAACTCACACAGACATCAAGGGAAAAATGAAATAGAAGCAAAGAGAAAACTTTAAGAACACTTAGGCGAATCAGTGTCTTCTGTGGCCAAAATATTTTGACTTTGGTTGGATCACATAAAGACACATAAAGATAAATGAATCAGAACACCCAGTAACTCACCTGGAGCTGTGATTGGTCACCTGGTCAGAAATACTTTGATACTGTGACTGCTATTGAAACACTGATCAGTATCATGTGGCTCAAGCATGTAGAAAATTTTAATAAAAAGCTGGTGAATAGGCAGCAATATAGGGTGTGTGTCAGCTCTTCTGTTGTACTGGTGGAAAAGGCTTTGAAGCTCCACAGCAAAGGAGCTGTGGAATCAAAAACTGAATTTTAGAGACTGAAACAGGACTGAGGGAGCAGTAAATCACTGCACTGATAAGGAGGAAAGGCTGTAGAATAAGAAAAGCCTCTTAACTCTGCATGTTTGATGATAATGAGTTTATTCTGGCCGTTATTATTCAGTGTGAGTAACAGCATTTACCACTTTCCAGCACTGTCAGCTCACACTGCTGAAATACCTCTGACGCTCGGAGAACACCCGCTACTTGTTGTAATGTAATCCGATGTATTGTAATAGAATGAAATGTATTGTATTATATTGTAGTTGATTATAAAACATAATAGTACTATACATCATAATGCATTATGATACAATACATTATAATAAATTGCAATACATTATTCTGTATTGTATTTTAGTACATTACAATACCATAGATAATAATATACATTGTAATGGATATTGTAATGTATGGTAATGTATTAAAAATGGAATACATTATAATACATTGCAATACAGTACATAATAATACATTGTAATTCAGTACATTACAGTATACATTTTAATGTATATTGTATTATAATGTAAAGCAATGTGTTGTGGCTTGAATTCATTCGAGATGAACCTTCTCACTGTCTAACTCCTCAGTGTTTGGGAAGTATTCCTCATCCTTTAAATCTGTTCGGCTGCATTTCTGCTTCGCTCTGCTTTTTTTCAGCCTTTTTTATGTTCTCAGCTTCTTTTTATGGCATTTTTACTTAACCACAAATACTCAACAGAGCCCGTTGCCCAAGTTCCCGAAAGTTTATTTAAATAGCTTTTTTTCAGCAAGCTTTTTGTGACACTGCAAATCTGAACAATGCCTCCCCTGAGCAGAATGGCTCCTGCTGCCCGAATTGCTACAGGCTGCTCCAAAAGATTGCGAATACTGGCGGTGCTTTCGGTGTTCCGTTCCAGAACTCCAGAGTTTAATTCTTTTGAATATCTCTCTACTGTGATGAAAAGCAAGAATTTAACTAGTTGTTATCCACAGTCCTCCAGAAAACTGTCCAAACTTTATTGATGAATTCTCTGAAATGCTGTCAATCATTTCTATAGGCTTCAGCTATTTTGAACTCTCTCATTATGACTCTTGGTTTTCACATTCACACTGACAGCACTAATGACCACATTCTAAAGGACTTGCTTTTTTATGCGTTTGACCTAGCACAGTATGTAATTGGCCCAGCGCACAAGGTCATACACTGGATTTAGTTACCAGCAAGAGTCTCTGTGTTCCTTCTGTGGAAGGTTTTTTTTTTAAACTCTGTCTAATAATTTCTGTGTTTTATTTGAAGGATATGATGTTCCAGTAATCCAGACTAGATCTAAAACTGTCAAGTAGAGGACCTTAATGACAAAACCAGTCCTCTATTAATGGAAGCCATGTCTTTGTTGCCTTGTCTGTGGAAGACCACCCTAATCAGTTTAATTCTGAAGTTCTCAGGGTCTTTGATGCCACATTAGCTGTGAAGGCTTAAACAGAAAGCATTGTGGAGATTAGCAGTAGCTCATCAGAAGAGCGAATGCTGAAAGCCTGAGCATAAATGAAGAAAAAAAATTAGCTTCAGATTGATTGACATTTTCAAAAAGAGGGTCAACATTTACAACTCTGATGTTTACAATTTCTCTAATATCATTAATGGGGACATTAACAGCACTTATGTTCTTTTTGCCACTATGGATAATCTAATTTGCCTTCTTGATCCTCTGACTAGACACTATGTCTATTTCATGGACAGCATTAGTGTTTCAATCAAATCCAATTCAAATTACTTGACTTTAAATGGCTACTTTGATGAATCTCATAGAACTGAAAATGCTCTCAAAAAGACAATAGATGACATTCATCTGATTAAAGTTGATGATAGCCAATCATAAAATACTACTGGTCTCATCAGAAAAATGGGTTGGGCTCTCAGAATCAGTCCTGAGATGGTTCAAGACAGACCTAAAAGTCAGGGGTTAGTTTGTCTCCACTGAATCAGAGAAATGAATCAATGAAATCTGGAGTCCCACAGGGCTCCATTCTTGGGTCCCTTTTGTTCAACTTGTACACTGGAACAGCTCACCCTGTCCTGTTTTCCCCTTTTCTGTCTCGTTTAATGCGTTCCTGTCACGCCCTGTCTTTGCTTTCCTAGTCCCACATGCTTTCTCTTTACATTCCCAGTCATGCCCCCCCCCTTTGTTTTTATTCTCTGTCACGCCGTGCTCCATTTGGTTTCTGTTTATGTTTTCACTCCTGGCTTCGCCCCGTCTTGCCCTCCTGTTTAATGCTTTCACCTGCCCGTAACCCCTACTTGTTGCTAGCTGTTCCATGTTTACCTGTGTGTAAATATATACGATTGTTTTTATGTTAGTCCTTGTCTGTCCTCTTTGGCCCTTGTTGTGATTCTCTCTGAGTATTCCTTCGTGTCTTTTTTCATCTACCTTACCCTGCTCCGTGTTTATCTCCATTTTGATGTTTCTAATTTCAGTTCACTCTGTGTTTGGTTCTGGTTTATATCCTCATGTTTTTTTGTTTTAATGAAACTCTTACAAGGTGGACTATCATAGCTATGCAGATGATACTCTGTTATATATATGTTGCCAGACTATAGTTGGATTCTAGTTGAATGTTAAACTTGTCTACTACACATAAGTTACTTTCCTTTAATAATCTTTAGTTTAAATCCCAACGAGTTTAAATCTTGTTTTTATTATTAATACAGATTTTATTACTTACTTTTATTGCTTATTTTATCTCTGTAAATCACATTGAATGTATGTATGATGATGTAAACTTGCCTTGCCTTCCCTGATGTTTTTCCAATAGAAATCTTGGGTAATTGGTGCTTGAATGTTTACTCAGGCTAAGGCTGGTCTCCTGTGTTAAACTCCAGCATCTGTAGACCAGGCCATGTCTGTGCTGAGGAATTTGAGATGAAATGCTGATGTTTCTGACTCTGATCGAGTCCTTCTCAGTTTGTTTCGAGAGTTTGTACGGGTGATGTTCATTTTTTTATCTGCTACCCCCTCTATTCCAGGCTGTGCAGTCTTACTCTGAAGAGGCTGATCATCCTGAGAGAACTGGATAAAGAGCTCAACTCTGTCGTCATTGCTGTCAAAATCCAGGTAAGTGTTGATGGAGAGATAACTCAGTTTCCCTGATTGCCCAGTACAAATTTCCTGTGAGTACCCTGCACCCATTTCCCTGGCTACCCACACCCATTAATCATGGTTATTATACACTAACTTTCATCAATGTGAGTTTCCATGGCTACCCAACACCCATTTCTCCGATTACGCTACACCCATTTCTCCGAGTACCCTATGCTTATTTCTCTGATTACCCTACACCTATTTCTGTGGTTACCTTACACTCATTTCCTTGATTACTCTACACCCATTAATCATAGTTACTTGACACCCAATTCCATTGTTAACTGACAACCATGTCTACTGTTATTCTACACCCAGGACCGTGGTTACACTCGTTTTCTGTGTTTATCCTACACCCATTTCCCTGGTTACCCCACACCCATTATTCTTGGTTACCCTACACGCATATCCCTTGTTACCCTACACCCAGTTCCTTGATTACTCTACAACCTTGTTACACTACACTCATTGTTCATGGTTACTCTGCACACACTTCACTTCACTTCACTTTCACTTCACTTCACTTCACATGTCCATGGTTACACTACACCACTCATTTCCATGGTTACACTACACCTGTTTACATAGTTACCCTGCACCAATTCCCTTGGTTACTAAATACAGTGAGATAGAAGGTAGAAACAAGGAAATTAGTAAAATACTGTCAATCAGAAATAAAGGAAATGTAAGTCACTGTTCCTTTATGATGTACTATAGTAATCTGTAAAATAGTTACAGTCCTGCAGCTGAAGACTGAATTTCATAGTGGGGTAGTGTTTTGTTCTGCTTGCGCAAACAAGCTTTCATAAAGATCAAATTTGCACAGATTCACACAGGACCACGCACCCCTACCTCCAACCACCTCCACACTGTGAAATCCCAATCAGAGAACGTAAATCCTTTCACCAGTCCTTCAGTAATCTCACAGAGAAAAATGGGCCTTGATCACAAATCAGCTTCCACACACTTACACACACCACAAAAATTACACATCCCTGCTTCTTAATTACCACACTGTTGATGAGCGCCTACAAGATTTCTCACTCTTCTAGGGCTTATATACTGTACGTGCTGAACCCGAACTGTGAGGAAAGTGTATAAAACGCTGTTCCCACACTGAAATCCCTCAAATAAATCATTCATCATTTATTTCCAAGGTAATTTAGTTCTTGGTTCATTTGCGATTCAGTGTGCCGGCCTTGTGGGAAACATATTCATTATTTAGTACATTTCCTCACTTATATGTGTTTCAAAATCTTTTTGTTCGCAGAAATCTGTCATTTGTCCACATAAGCAGGTCTGTTAGAGATCACTGAACAGCTCCACTGACTTTCAGGCACCAGGCTGAAGGTGGGTGTAAGCTGCCATTAGTCTCATATCTCAAGTACCAAAACTAAAGGAGCAAACTTCGCCTCCAAACTCACCAAATCTTTGGCAGAAGAAAATCAGGGTCTGATTTTTAGCTGAAGTATCGTTTTAAAGCGTACATGACTGATGCGCATTCCTGCAGGATTTCATTCCAGCCCTAATCGAACACATCTGTATCTTATATTCACCGGCTCCTCAGTGTTTTAGTGGACTGAGGGGTGTGTGTGTGTGTGTGTGTGTGTGTGTGTGTGTGTGTGTGTGTGTGTGTGAGAGTGTGAGAGTGTGAGAGTGTGTGAGTGTATGTGTGTGTGTGTGTGAGTGTGTGAGTGAGTGAGTATGCTCGTAGGACTGGCTCAAAAAATGCAGTGGTGTGTGTGTATGTTTGTGTGAGTGTGTGTTAGGTTTTAGTTGTCCACTCCCTGATCAGAAACTATTAAAGAACCCTGGAAATAATTTAACTGTCTTTTACTCAAAACACGGAAAACTGTAATAACCACATGTTATTATTATAATTTTAATATTGTTATTATTATTATTATTATTATGTTTTGATTTCTGCTGCTTTGAGGTTCCATTTATATTGTGCTTCTGCAGCGTTATAAGAAGGAAACACATTTTTAACATTGACGTATGTTAATGTGACAATTTCTATAATTATGTAATCATGTTAAAATTACTGTATTATAAAATTAACTACTTTAGTACATTAATCAAATAATTATTCCAACAATTTAACCGTTATTAGGCTGTAATCCCTATTAGGTTATTTTGACTGTTGTTATGTTAATATAATGTTTACTATATTAATCTAAGGTTCTATTAGTGTTTTTTTATGTGTTTCTGTGTGTGTGTGTGTGTGTGTGTGTGTGTGTGTGTGTGTGTGTGTGTGTGTGTGTGTGTGTGTGTGTGT
>JBBJLS010060543.1:0-12936 GCA_037577275.1 Bryconaethiops microstoma
CAACCAGTTAATAGGAGTCGGACCTGCACTGTTACAGATTCTCTCATCTTAGAAAGGAAACTGCCTTTATTTCACACCTTTTTTATTTATAGTTCAACCAACTACTTTCCAGTTTAACCAGAATAGAGAGAGGGAGGACGGTTTTGTTCAGTGGAGTGCTTTGATAGTGTCAACGCTGTCCAGTTTATAATCTATGAATTAAAGATCTAAAACAGCTGTTTTGGTAAATAGTTTTATTGAAACATTATTATTTAAAGACACATTGTGTGCTTTATTACTGGATGTGCGAACGTTTGAATGTGTCTCTGGGTTATGAGGAACTGTTTCTTTAAAGGGCTACTCTAAGGAGCAGAGTGGGGACGGTACCGTGCTCAGGGAACCTCAGTGGTGCCACTAGCAGTCTTAGGAATCAAACCCATGACTTCCTGATCGCAGGGCAAACGCCCTAAACACTAGGCCACCATCTGCCTAGTGTGTGTGTGTGTGTGTGTGTGTGTGTGTGTGTGTGTGTGTGTGTGTGTGTGTGTGTGTGTGTGTGGGTGGGTGGAGTACTATGTAAACGATGCTTTCAAACTGCCCAGTAAGACCCAATAGTAAATTTCTTTACCATGATCTGCATTAATCTTTTACTGCTGTTTAAGCAGTTCCTGATTTCTGCTTTTTGAGGAATCTGACAAATTCAATTGATCACAGTTAAATGGGCTTAAGGTGGTTCAATGACTTTGAGAGTTTTCTCTTAATTGAGTGACCCCTGAGGGGCCCCATGATATTTTGTTATTGTTTCTGTGAACGATATTGAATATCTGTGTTTGATCAGGAGTGTCCTCTGCAGTATTCATTGCCAGACCATCTCAGATATTTTTTTATTGAACTGAACAGCATTGTGGCTTTTATGGTGTGGACAAAAACTGCTGGTCATGAATCCGATGTGAATAATTTATGTTTGTTTTTTTAAACATGAGCACCGCCAAGAGGATTTTGTAGGAATTGTCAGAACACCAGCAAAAATATATACGTATGAAGAAAAAAGTGTTACTAAATAAAGCTTTCGAGCAAAACTAAATAAACGAGTGTCACGTTCTGTTGTCTATGAAACAGTTTTGGGTTTTCGTTTCTCTGATGATTGCAGAAATCAAAACTGAAAGGTGAAGTAATTTATTTCTTTACACCCAAGACCTTTTTAAAGATCTTTTACCAAACAGATCTTATATTGCTCTGTTGTGGTTTGTGTATTCAATTATTTGTTTGTTTTTTTTCCTCGAAGTGATAAAATAGAACTTTATTGTGTCATTGGCATGCAACAAGAGAGAAGAAAAGATAAGACAATAGAAAAAATAAAAAGATTAACAATTGACAATAACCAATAGTGCATAATGACAAAATAATTTGAGTAGCAAATAACAGTGTAACACTGACATTGCTGTTCGTAAGATTTAGTGTGCTGTATCAGCAGATCATAAGTGCAAAATGGCTTATAAAAGTGGCTTAGTGTTAATAAATGCATTAAAATGGCAGCAGATAAGGTAATGAGATTAACATTCAGTCAGTTCACAGATTATATCTAATAATGACTGTTTCCAATAAATGTGTGTTAGTGTAGTGGTTGATAGCCTGTGTGTTTGTGTGTGTGAACGAGATGTGTGAAGGGGCTGATCTGATAGAAGAGCACACTCAGTGCGGTCGCTTTACGCACAATTCTGTTCAAATTATTGGACTCATAATAAACAAATAATGTCTGTCTGCACTGTTACCAATTTAGTGAGAAAACAAGAATCAGTAGCATGAAAAACATCTTATATTGATCTGTTGTGCTTTATCTATCTATCTTTCTATCTATCTTTCTATCTATTGTAAGTTATAGGATTTACAATAGATCAATATAAAAAATATACCAATGTTCGCCTGCGCTGCACTGTTACCAATAGAATGAGAAAACAAGAATCACAGTAGAATGAAAATCATCTTATATTGATCTGTTGTGTTTTATGTTGCTTATTTATTTTTTATTTGGTTCAATGTGTCTTTTTACTTTTTATTAAGTGTGCAATCAGGTTATACACACACACACACACACACACACACACACACACACATATATGTGTGTGTGTGTGTGTGTGTGTGTGTGTGTATGTAACCTTTTTTAATTAAAAATAAAAAAGTAATACTGATGTGCATGGAGTAGGGGTCGTGTGTGTATATATTAGTTGATAGTTGATGATTAGTGTGAGAGATAGTGCGTCTGTTAGAGGGAGATACAGTGTGTGAAGGTCTGTTCTGTTATTAGAGCGCTCTCGGCGGCGGGGCGCGCAGTGTGTGTTAGCTGATTGTGTGTGTTACAGTGTATAGGGGTCTGTTCTGCTGGCAGGGCGCTCAGTCAGTCCTCTCTCTTCTCTCAGCCATGGCGGCCACAGGAGGAGGGAAAATCAGAACACGGAGATACCACATCGTGTCCAAACCGTACTCCAAAGGCAAACAGGTGACCAGAACACGCTTTTCTTCAGCTTCTCTGACTTCTTTACAGTCTGGCCCAACTTTAAACCCCCTCTTTGTGTCTCTGTTTTGTTTTCTTGGCCGAGGCCTGCGGACTTTATCTGTCTGGCGAGGCCTTGGCTTTCAGTTTAAACTTGTCGGCTCGCCTGTCAGCCCTGCTGCTGGGCTCTCTGCTCCGTATCTCAACAGCTTTACGAGCAGAAACGTGAATTATGACCGAATATAATGTCACCGAGCGATTACGTTTACATTTAGACACCTTTATCATATCGCACTGTGTAGCGTGCTAACTGCTTACGGGCTAGCGCGTCTGTGCTAGGAGCTAGTTAGCACTTAGCAGCTAACTCAACCGTGTGTTGCTAGCTGGTAAGTTTGGGAACGTCTTACATGGCTTAGATGGAACAAAGTCTGTTGCGTTTTTTAAATAACTCATCCACGGAGAAGTATTGACTATGTGTTAGTTAGTGGAAGCCTGGTATAAAGTGTCAGCGAACGGTACGAGTCTGATATCCCCCCGCTAGCTGCGCCGTTCCGGCTGGAAGTCGGCACGGGCCCGCACATGGGCAGCCGAGCCGGGGCCGGGGAGCAGCAACCAGGCTAGATATTAGCACATTGTGTAGTCAACCATGTTGGTTGGCTCGTTTTTTGCGTTCTCCCGCGTCTTCACTTCACACAGAGAAACGAGCTGAATAACGTGCGGGCAACTTTGTCTCTTCGTGAAAAGGGAGCTAGCTCAATCCCTTTCATTTTGTACGGTTAAAAAGAAAGCCAGTGTATTTGCATGTTGCTCCCACTTATTCAACCTCTTCTGAACAGTACGAGGTACAGAAGCAGCAGCTAACTTAGCTGACATGCCACAAAATGCATGTGGTCCTCTACCAACATGCAGCACACGATCAGGTACCGGGCTGTGTTAGAAATGTTTGATTGTGGGCTTTATATTCAAATTAAGGACTGGTGTTCATCTATTTTCTTTTTCACTCTCAGCTATAGTGCGAAAGTCACCCTGATAGTCCATTGGGTATGTAAATGCTAGGAAAATCGAGCTGTAAATAAACTAACAGTTCGACTTGTTTATAAGGGATACGTTGTATGATGTATGTAGAATGGTTTGTATTTGAATACAAGCAAATCACCTTAATGTGTGTTTTTTGTCGTTTATCAGTGCAGATTGTAGCTGTGTATCACCCGATTAACTACTTGGGTACTTTTTACACAGCAAATGTCTACTTTCATCAAATTTCACTGTTATCACCATTTAAAAACGCAGGTTCCACGTACTATAGTTTATGTAGAGTAGTTTGTATTTGAAAACAAGCAGAACACATTTAACATGAGGGCTAAATCTGGATTTTTCTTGTCATTTAAGAGTGTAGCGTATATCGATTAATACGTTCGAAATAGCAGGGTTTTAATTGAAGACCATATTAGCTACTTGTGTGCTTTTTACCTAGCAAATGTCATAGCAGGTTTTTGATGCTGATTTAAACTTTGTGCTTGGCGTCAGTTTTAAAAGGCAACGTGTCGCTGTCAACATTTCTGCAATACACATATAATCAGAATCCGAAAGTTTTATTGATCCCGGAGGAAATTTCTTAAATTAAGTAATCCACGTTGATTCTGTAATTAGTGCGATGGGGAGCAGTAATTAAAGTTCCAAGTTGAGGTTTGACTGGACTGGATGACATTGGTTAGTACGATCAGCTTCTGCTCTTCTCTAGCAGGACAGTAAAGGCCCATGAGTTACAAGGCTGTAGTTTTCTGATATTGACTTGAACCTTATAGTTTTAAATAGTGACCTTGGCTCACTATATGTGTGCTAATTTCAGGAAGTGAAATGTTGCAATACTCCGCTTGTGTTTGAGGGTGATGCATGTTAGCCTTTGCAGCGGCCTGAGAAAAATCTGATTTCATATTGAAGTAAAGTGGTCCCTTATAATCACGTGTGAACAATGTCAAATTCTTTCTCTGCATTTAACCCATTCACTAAGTAAAGCAGCTGACAGCCAAAAGCACAGCACCCAGGGAGCAGTGTGAGGATGATACTTCGCTCAAGGGTACTTCAGTGGTGCCACTAGCAGTCCTGGGATTCAAACCCATGAACATCTGATCACAGGGGCAAACTCCTTAATCACCAGGCCTCCAGCTGCCCCAATTAATAAAAGGGACATTTGTACTTGCAGATGATTACCTAGGTATTTAACTGGCAGAGTCAACTGGTAGATTTTTTTTTTTTTACTACATACATGTCAAAAGTCAGTCCTGTTTATTTTTGATTTTGGTTGATTTGTATTCAATTTTGATTAAAATAACACAAAGATGTGTTTGCTCCCACTGTTTCAAATCAGTTACTGGCCATGTACCAGAATGCATGACTCATTATAATAAATAGCTTTTTTGTAATTATAGTAAAGCTTACTTTTTGATAAAACTATTTATTTCATGCTGATTAGCTTTTTTAAAAAAATATATTGTTTGGCCCCTTTAAATAGCAAGTTTTTACATACTGTAGCAATGCTGCCTTAAATTATGACCAAAAGAAATGGTCATCAGCAATTTTTTCCTGGAAGAAATTGGTATAGAAAATAAAAATGTTATCTTTCAGCTTTCCTATGAATTGGTGTGCTGTTCACTTGGTCAAATTGTTCCATTGCCAAGATTAGGCTGCCTATTGTGGATAAATTCAAGACTATAATATATATTGAGACTTCAATATATCGAGGTTTTTGCTGTAGCTATCAGTGGTACTTGCAAAGTTAGTAATGTAATGCAGTGCTGTATAGTAAGAGTGCAGTGCTGAGCTGCGTCTAATCAAATCAGTACCAAGTGTACATATGAAAATGGAGTTTAATGACGTGAATAAGCCTGTCTTCTTACTGCTCTTATTGTTTACCCTAAAGACCTCTATCATGTTCCAAACAGTACATTGTCCTTTTCCATGCAGTCTTTTCAGGAAAAAAGAGAGTCCTTAGTTGGGTGATTCAGCTTCTGAGTTGTGGCATGTTCAGGCATTTCCTTGGCTTGGCTTCTGCTTAGTTGAAATAAAGGTTTGTTTGCAGGCAGTGACATTGGTGAAATCAACTACTGAGCCTTTTTCTTGTAGCGTAAAGAAGTAGTGTTTACTTATGTACTGTGTAGTAGATTTAAACCAGTGGTTTCCACATCAAGTCCTGGAGAATCTCTGCCATCCATTCTCTAGCGTTTCCCATGCTTTCACACACACAAACTTAAGGAAGGCTTATTAATCGACTGATTAGCTGCATCATGTATGCTGGAGGAGGGAAGGTGCCAAAGTACATAGTGCAGAGGAGCGCCAAGATTCAGAAGCACTGGTTTAAATGTTTTACACACTTGCAGACCTAAACATTTTTGCGGCTTCTCTGCAGTTCTTTCTGCACCAGTTGTCTTTCTCCTGGAACTACTGGGGAGACCTCTCTGCATTGCTGCTGCACAGGAGAACAAAAGGCCCCAAGTACGCTTAGTGCTTCTGTTCCCTCATTCTTTCAGTTATAGGGTCATAACCTGAGTATGATTTAGATCTGCAGAAGGTAAAGCAGTTGTTTGTAGACTGAAGGTAACATAAGTTGTCATGTAGGACAATTCATGTGGTTTAGGATGTTATCAGCTGTAGGATGTGCTGATGGCGAGTGAGTCATGTAGCCCCTTTTCTCCTGCAGTGGGGAGTAAAAGTTATTTTTCTGCTGTGGTTAGATTCCGTTTTTACTAATGAACCGTTTAACTGTACATTACAAGTAAATTAGAGGACTCAAACTACATTGGGGCTGATCTCGAAGTCTAGATATATAAAATCTGAGTTTTTAATTCTGTGGTATATTTACATGACCTGGACTTGAGTGTTGATGTTTCATGTCAGGATTGTGTTTGGCTTTTATGATTCTTGATAATGGTTTCCCTTGAAACATTTATTATATTGTCTGTGGTCCAAATTTAGCTAAGAATTTGTCTGCCTTACTTATGACACCAGATAATAACTTATCCCCATATAGTTTGGTTGCATGTAAATGTGTTTTTTGTGTGTGTTTGTGGTGTAGTAATGAGAATTAAGATCTTTTTTGCTTAAGGTCAGCATTAATGTGATGTTCAATATAATATTGAGCATACAAAGTGAAACTGTCCACTCTTTCATACTGTTCATTTCCTTGTTTTTGTTAGTCAAGTGAAGCTCATCTTCATGTCTGTCTGTTTTGTGCTGCAGCAGCCAGGTCTGATCAGTCGAGTGACGGATACAGTGAAGAGCATAGTCCCGTCGTGGCTACAAAAGTACTTTAAAAATGGAGAGCTAACTGAAGGTGGGGAGGCCAGAGTAGAGGTGGAGCAAAATAATGTAAGCCCTCCTTCCAGTGGGAATAAAGAAGCTGCCCCGCCTCACGAAGGGCACAACTCCCCAGAGCCTAGCACCAGTACTGCAGGTAAGAGTTGTGTATGAGGTGCTTCTCAGTTTTACTGTCATGACCTTATTTTATTTATTTATTTTTAAAGGCATAGATAATTACATGATCATTTTTTTTCCTCCATATTTCCAGAACCTTCAACGAGCAGAGCATCTCTGAACTTTCAGGATGTTTTGTCCCGACCTCCACTCAACCGCTCCCTCCTGCACTTCCCCTCCCAGGATGGCTCTCCTGCCCTGGGGGTCTCGAACTCCCTCTTCTCCCAGCCTTCCACATCCACAGCCTCGTTTCCAGCAAGCCCATTCGCTGTCGCGTCCAGCTTCTCACTTGTGAAGGAGATCAAGGACTCTAGCTCTCAGCATGAAGATGACAACATCTCCACAACCAGTGGCTTTTCATCACGAGCATCTGATAAAGGTGAAGCATAACTTTTGGAACTGTAGTATAATATCTGGATGAGGAGTGTTTGCTTTCATTCCTCATTGTTTTTCCTTTCTAGAATAATATTCACACGTTTTTCAGAAATTCAGTTTGCTGGTAATGACCCAGTTTCAGGCTGGTATTTTAATGTGAAATATCTGTTAATAGCTTTTTCTGTAACATGCAGAGTATCTTTAACAATGTTCAACAGATGTGGAGTCTAGAGTTAAACCTAGTACTAGGTTTCTATATCACTAAGAATAGGGCTTAATCTTCCAGATATACCCACCTCAAAGACTGCACCACTGCTGTGGTCCCCTGAGACAGAACGCAACCAATCTGGATCGCAGCCGGCCCAAACCTGTCTTAAGAAGCCAGCCTTCAACCTGTCAGTCTTTGGTACATCCTCATCAGTAAGTCAGACTTTTGACCACATCTTTCTTGTTTTTGATACTTGCTTGGAGTGATTTCCTTTTTTATTCTCCAATGTTTTGCTTTTATGTTTCCCTAGATATGGCATTCTTGAATCTTTAGTTTCAATTTACCTAGTAGTGAGAGACCAGTGTAATGAATTACCTTGCTGTGAGGATGGCTAATGAATTACCTTGCTGTCAAAAGCCTCCACTTATGAGGCAGTCAAACGGTTAAACCTTTTTGATCAAACATCTGAAGTTTGTTTGTTGGCTGACACATATTTGTTTAATTTGCTTTTAGTTATACTAAAGAACCATTGACACATCTTGGTGCTTCAAGGTTATCCCTTTCAACTGATGCTAAGTCAAAGCTCCTTCAGGGGAGTTAATGACATGTGTTTAAGTGCTGAACTGTTTTGAGACCTGGGAAAGCTGGTATTTCGCATGTGAGAAGAAGTATTTCATGCACCTCCACTGTGGTCATGAAAAGAACTGGCGACAGTGCTGCAATATATTTCTGTTGCTCTATTGCAGTCTGTGATGAACAGTTCAGGGCTGAACACCAGTCAGCTGGGGGACTCACCTTTTTACCCGGGGAAGACTACTTATGGAGGTGCTGCAGGTGCAAGAACAGCTCGTGCACGGCAAGGAACCCCTTATCAGGCTCCGTTGAGGAGACAGATAAAGGCCAAACCGGCGGGAGCTCAGCCCTGCGGAGTGACCAGTGCTACAGCACGTCGCATCTTGCAGTCCCTGGAACGTATGTCCAGCCCTCTTGCTGTAAGTGCTTTTCACTTTACTATACATTCTTAAGTTCATTGCAAATTTCAAACCGGCTTGCTATGACAAAGTTCTTGTAAATCATGTTATAATGGGTAGAGTAAAATGTATGACTTCACCAAAGATATGTCTACTGAACAAAGCTAATCCACTGTTTTGTCATTTCAGGATGCAAAAAGAATTCCTTCAGCAGTTTCTTCACCTTTGTCAACAGTAAGTAGAATGTCATTCATTCATAATCTCTCTTCATTGTTGAAATGTTAATCTTAAAGAACTTTTTCTGTTCTCTAGTCGTTGAATCACACCGATCTGGATGTTTCCCATTTCCAATCTAAGAAGAAAAAGGTAAGTAAATACTCATGATGTGGGAAGATAATAGACATTCAGCAGCTATTACATAGTTATTTAAAAATACGTAAATGTGCCAGGTTTAGTCAAATGGATATTTCCTTTGACAGGTTCGTGCCAAAAAAAATCATATCTGCATTAGAAATAATAACAGGTTAAATGTAAATACTAGTGCACTATTTTATTTGCAGATATACAATGTAAAGAGGGCATTTGGCTGACATAAGAACTTTTAATTACAGAAGCTTGTTAAGGTTCTAGTGATCTAACAAAAGTATCTGGTCCAACAGTTTTAATTTTCTGTTTATTGGGAGTTTTAAATTATTATTTTGCTTTGTCACATGCATCTTTGGCTTATCTGGTTCTTCAGGAAGTTGTTTTTGTGGCACTTGCTGACCTGCCAGAGCATTACCCTGCTGCTGTAATATTAAGTGTTCTTATACTGTGGGCTGTTTTTCCTTCCAATTGGGGGGTGGGGTTGCCAGGCATAATTTGCTAGTTATGGACAGCTGTGACAGCTGCTCAGTAATCCCCAACAATGAGTTATTCATTCACTAGAACCTCAAGCCCCTTAATGTCCATTTGGGCTCCATACGGCTTCCCCCTCACCTCTTTGGTTGATATTCAATTACAAAACCTTTATTTTGCCTATTTTGTACTAGGGATGGGTATTGATAGGTTTTCACTTGCATCGATTCTCTTATTAATAGTACTGTCCATAATTTTGCCCCAAAAAAGAAAGATTACAAAGATTCGTTATGTCATTTTTTTTTTCTGTGATATTTGATGGTAGTAAAACTGATTATTTAATCTATTTTGGTATTCACCAGTCAGAAACCGGTTCTTGATGGCTATCCCTAATCCGTACCTGACCAATACTGACTTGAAGTTATTCTGTTTGTCAGCTGGAGCAAGCTGCCCCACCTGTGCAGAAACTGATAATACCATCTGCAGCTGTGGTGGGTAACCGCTCCATGTCTTTCCGCCCGTCTCTCACCCCTGCGTCAGGGAGCAGAGTCGTGGAAAAGAGCAACAAGGAAACGGTGAGTGTTGTATATTAGTAGATAGATGGCGATCACGAGTCGTTTGTCGTTTCACCCATCAAATGATATCTGTGCAACACATTTGGATCATTGCCATGTCAGGGAACCGTCATTGTGAATTCACCAAGCAGAGAATTACAAGCAAATTATACATGCGCAATGGGGCTGCATGGTATGGCCTAACATCCACAGATTTCTTGGATTACAAAAGATTGATGCATGTAAATATTATACGTATTAAAACATGCATTCATTGTCCCATCCAAACAGTTTATATATGGAAACCACACTGCAAAAACAGCCTGTTTTCAAATGAATTTTTTGTGACGATACAAACCAATGTATAAATCTCCTTATTTAGCCTAGAGAAGCATAGCTCTGCCCATTCATGCTGAAAGTTCTAAGGAGTGTTTCAGCCCCTGTGCTACCTTTTGAATGAGCTAGACTAAAGGGCAGAAAGCCAGAAGAGACTGTTTATAAGCGTCAGTCTAAAAGACACAGTAACTGCTTGTTCTAAGAAATTAGCAGTTTGGACAATGGTCATGTAAGAATGAATTCTAAATCATATTTTGGTACACAAGACCAGTGAAAGATCAAAATGAAATGGGAGGAAAATGTAGAATATGGGACTTTGTCTGTAATGGTGTAAGATTGGTCACAATATGAATTCCCTCAGTGACAGAGCTGGACCTGTTACTGGTCAGCTTATCAAAAACACTGCTTGCTTATTGTAGCCTTTTTTGGTCTCAGTATTACAGAGACCAATATAGAAATCACAATTGGAAGGTGATCATTTTTACCTGAATCCTGAATTTCATACACATTTACACACAGTGTGTATATAAAAATGTGTATAAAATATCTTCAAAAATGACATTTTAATGGATTAAAAAAAAAAATCAGTTCTTGTTTGACTCTTCTTGAAAATAAAACCAAAGATGACTGCTCAACACAAATGTCACTCCCACAAACCTGTTTTTTCTGATTAGCAACTTGACTTGCTCAGAGGTTTGCAGATGTGCTTTGGTTTGTAGAACCTTCTGCTACTATTGGCATCTGCCTCCTGAACCATGATTCATCAAAACACTTTTCAAACTGAGAAGAGAAGAAATGATTGTTTTGACTTGATGCTTCATTTTGATGCCACAGAACAAAAGACCACTCAGCATTTTCTATTAGAGAGCAAAGTACTCTGTATCGAATTTTTTAAATTGTTAAATGATCACTGACCACCCCTTCCTCCTTTTCTCTTTAGCCTACTAGAAAGTCCCCTCAGAGAACAGATGCTGTATCAGCTCCTCTACCAAGGTGAGACTGTGATTGTTCACCACTATATAACAAGGCATTCTTAATTAATAAACTGTAATATAGGACTTCTTACATTTGCTTTACATACAAATGAATCTCTCATTGTGTGCATTTTATTTTCTCTTAAACTGTTAAATATGTTCTTGTGGTGTGCATCGTTGGCACATATTTTTGTGTGCCTCAGCACAAGCAGTCTGTCGTACCCGCTGTCCAGCACACCTGCTAACAGCAACACAGGAGCTGGAGGAGGCAAGATGAAGAGGGAGAGAAGTATTAGACCTTCATCCAAAAGACCTGATGAAGAGGTTTGTCTGCTTGTCTTGCTACTAAAAAGGTTCTATTGTATGTTTTGTATACTTTACAAGGAGTAACTGTTTTGTTTCCTTTCTGATTAGATTGCTGAAGTGCCAGATCTGCCTGCCATCTCTCTCCCCATAAGTAACTTCACTCTGCCCACCTTCAGCTTCTCTCCATCCCCTGCTTCCAGCCCCAACAGTAAACCATCAACCTCTGTCCCTGCAGACCCTGTTGTCAGGAAGGTATGACTTCCCATCCATCGTCAGTTAATGGCTTTTGCTTAAACTCTGCATGACTCCGGGTCAGGTTTCAGGAAAGTGATAGCCATGGAACTTGAGTTGTTTTTTGGGGGGTTTCCCCCCCCTAGATTTCATTCATAAAAAGAGTTAAGAATGCAAGAGTCTACTCTCTGTGGCTAAAAGGACCACACTTGATATGAGTCAACTTTATTTGCATAACTACAGATTTGTATTTTTTTTTTTTATCATAGCTTTAGTCTTGTGTTGCCTGTGCAGGTACATTTTTTTTTTTTTGTATTACATCTGTTAGAAATGATTAGATCCCAGCTTGTTCTAAAGAATTTCTTGTTTGATAGGAATCGACAGTGTCCACACCTCCTGTAGTCCCCTTTACCTTTGCCTCACCTATCGTCAAGGCAACGGCTGCCAGTCCAACAGTTTTTTCTCCATCTGTAAGTCTACCGGTTCTTATTCTTTTGCTGTATGAAACAGTAACACACACTAAGATGTTACTCTGCTCTTCTGCAGGCGGGATTTACCTTTAGCGCACCTACTATGAAAACTGCACCTTCTGCCTCAAACAAAAAAACTGTTCCATCAGTTGAAGGCAAGTAAATTATTATTTTGTTTAATTAATTAAAGTAGAGTGATACAAAATACTCAGCTTGTGCATTTTACAGTGAAAACAGCTTCAAAAGAAAACAAAGAAGAGTTTGAAGGGCTCTTCAAACCTGCCAAGACCTTGAAGGAGGGCAGTGTTCTGGATATTCTTAAAGGACCAGGTATATATTTTTTCATATATTAAATGTATAGAGATTTGTGGTTTATGGTACTTTGGGGTAGCTAGTGGTTAGGAAGTTGCCCCTGCAATTAGAAGGCTGTGGGTTTGAATCCCTGGACTGCTAGTGTCATCACTGAGGTAACATTGAGCAAGGTACCGTTCACACACACTTCTCCCTGGGCGCCCCTCGTTGGTGGCAGCCCCCTGCTTCACTTGGTGACCTGGTTAACTGCAGAGTAAGAATTTCACTTTATTCACACTGTGCTGTGGTGTGTTCACGTGTGACTATAATTGGCGACTGTAGTACTTTATATTTTTATTTATATATATGTATATATACACTGCTCACAAAAATTAAAGGAACACTTTTTTTTTGGGCCTGGCATGAAATCAATTAAACCTGTC
>JBBJLS010060554.1:0-12936 GCA_037577275.1 Bryconaethiops microstoma
TAAAAACAACAGCAATTCAAGTTCAAGTTCAAGTTCAAAGCGTTTATTGTCACTTGAACTTGAATTGCTGTTGTTTTTATTGTAATTATTATTATTGTTGTTGTGGTTGTTTTGTTTGTTGTTGTTGTTATTATTGCTGTTACTATTGTTGTTGTTGTTGATAATGATAATGATATTATAATAATAACAACAACAATGGTTGTTTTGTCATTGTTGTTACTATTATTATTATTATTATTATTATTGTTATTGTTATTGTTATTGTGATTATTATTACATTTCTGCCAGCTGTGTCCTGTGAGCTAAAGGTGCTTAAAGCTGGGTATACACTGCAATTTTTGGCCCATTTTGAGACGTTTTTTCACTCGTGCCACCATTTTGGGGATCGGTTTTGCCTTAATCGTGTGTCGTGCATCGTGTAGTATACATGGGGTAACAAGAAGCGATTAATACTCACGACCAGCTATCAGCAATCATACAATCGCAAGAAAATCAAACCTGTTTGAAATCCTGGTCGCCCCTCATAAGGGTATCGCACTGTTGAAGCAGTGCCATGAGACGAATTAACGCAACCACTCCTGCTTTATAGCAACCATCTCCTACACCATAGCACTGCCTTTCGTGCCTTATCAACCACACAGAAAAAGCTCTGTCCCAATACTTTTGGACATATAGTTTAGATTAAACAGGTGTGTCCCATTACTTTTGTCCACATAGTTTTGTATGACAGCTCTGTCCCAATACTTTTGGCCATATAGTTCAGTTTATACAGGTGTGTCTTTGGGGGCGTGGTCTGAGGTTTCATAAGGTTTGGTTACTGTATGGAGACTGAAAGTCTCTTCTCCTGAAACTACATTCGTTTCAATGGGGTAAAAAATGAATTGAAATGAATGGGGGGAAACGGGATGAGCGAAAGACAAGGAAAAGATTAGTGCTGGTCTACACCGACCACATTTGTGTGTCGGGACAGTTGGCCCGATGTATCACATGAAGTTTGGTGGGTTTCGGACAAAGCGTGTCCAAGCAGTACTATCTGAAAGTCGAGCCCTATTCATTCTCTATGGCATTTTGGCCATCTTAGTTGGTGTGTAGCGTCGCCACACCAATTAAAGTAATACCACACTTTGCGGTGACGAGACGAACATTTTGATATACAGTACTGTGCAAAAGTTTTAGGCACCTGGGAAAATTATACTTATAACCGGTTTACTACTGGACAGTAGTGTTAAGTTAGTGTTAAAACATTAATATTACAATAAATACAATTAACATTATTACAGTGAAGAGTGGTTTTATGTGTGGCAAAGTGTTCTCCTACCATTTCCATTACCACTGTATAAGTTGCCTGGGTGCACGCCATGGTTCAGGCCGCATTAAGTGCGACGGATGAATAATAAAAAGAACTAGAAAAAACAAAATTCCTAAAGAAATTTTAGAAGGGCCTGCTGCCAAGAAACTACCTACAGACTCCATACCAACCATCTCCTACATAGCATTAGCATAGTATTAGCATTAGCATAGCCTTAGCATAGCCTTAGCATTAGCATAGCAATAGCATAGCATTAGCATAGCATTAGTGTATTATTAGCATAGCATTAGCATAGCATTAGCATTAACGTAGCATTAACTTAGCGTTAACATTAGCCTAGCATTAGCCTATTAGCATAGCCTAGTATTAACAATAGCATAGCATTAGCCTAGCATTAGCCTAGCATTAGCATTAGCTTAAAAACGGATGCGCGAAAGACGAGGAAAAACAAGTGCAGGTCATCTTCGACCACGTTTGTGTGTCGGAGGGGTTGGCCATCTATGTTGGCGTGTAGCGTCGCCATGGTAATGTGAAACGCCAATAAAAGTAATAGCACACCTTGCAGTGACGAGCCGAATGTTTTGGTATATAGGTTGCCTGGGTGCGCGCCATGTTTCGGGCCACATTAAGTAAATAAAGAAACCCAGGTGAATAACAATAAGGGACGTACAGTTTGAGCAGTTAGGTCTTATCAGAACATCGGGCCGTATAGTGTGAGAACATGAATCGTGAGTTATGAACTTCTAGCCCCTGCGATTCAGTCGTGCAGTTGAAAAAAAAAACGCAACTGAAAAAGAAATGGCACAGTGTATGCCCAGCTTTAGCCAAACTCCAGGAATCACGTGATCACCTGTATGCTGGCTGAAATGAGTACCAGTTGCAGTGGTTTCCAATCGTGGTGCTGAATTGGTCACTGCACACCACAGTGTTATCACTGTTCTCAGACACATGGTTCTCATCACACAAGTAGGGCTCATATCATGAATAAGTGCTACTTTCACTTTCTTCAAATAAAATAGCTTGATGTAGTGTGTAAAATCTGAAGTGTGCCATTTATTCCTCAAACAGCTGTTCTATTCACTGAAATTACACTGTGAAAAATGGAAAAGTGCACATGCGAATGTCCATCAAGTGTTTTGAACTGATTTAATGTTTTTATTCTTCTAATGTTTGCCTTGTATTGTATCATTCAATAGATTTATTTGAGTTGAGTTAAACCTGTTAAATTACTCATTATTTGCTAAACTGAACCAACAAACCCTTTTTTAGAGTCTAAATTGAATTTACTGTTTTTGTCACAAAAGCCAGCTGTCACGTTCCCCTTCTCCCCAATAAGGGCAGGCACACAGGCAGACATCCATTTCAAGTTCTTTTCTTTTATTTAAAAAAAAATCAACACAAAAGGCATGATGGCCAGACTTCAAAACAAAAGGAGAATGGAAAACTCAAACACACAAACCAGTAAGACAAAGTATAATATAATATATTGAACTTAAATTCAAGAACCTCAAACTCAAAGCCAATACAAACACAAATCTCATTACTCTGAGCACCCCGGCAGCTGAAACTCATAATACCCAAACTCATTGCCGGCGGTGCTCAGAATTTTAAAATTAAATTTCAGAACACAAACTAAACACCACATTTAAACAAGGACGGCCTCTAGAGGCCACCCACCATCATAGTCCCCAGACCTGACAGTACCCCCCTCCTAAAGCAGTGAACCCCTCGCTGTCCTTAGAGGTAAGGCCCCCTCCTGGGAGCCCTTCCGTGCGGAGCTCCTCGCTGTCCTCTAGTGCAGAGCCCTCTCCCACGAGCCCCTCACTGTCCTCGGGGACGGAGCCCCCTACCAAGAGTCCTTCTGCAGTGAATCCCTCACTGTCCTTGGAGGCTGAGCCCACTCCCGGGAGCTCCACTCCATTCTCCTGGGCAAGGCCCCCTCCTAGGAGCCCTTCTATGGGGAACCCCTTGCTGTCCTCGGAGGTGGAGCCCACTCCCGGAAGCTCCTCTTCGTTCTCCTTGGCAAGGCCCCCTCCTGGGAGCCCTTCCGCGGGGAGCCCCTCGCAGTCCTCCGGTGCAGAGCCCACTACCGCGAGCTCGTCGCTGTCCTCATTGACAGAGCCCCTTACCGGGAGTCCCTCTCTGTCCTCGGGGGCGGAGCCCCCTACCGGGAGTCCTTCTGTGGTGAACCCCTCGCTGTCCTTGGAGGCGGAGCCCACTCCCGGGAGCTCCACTCCATTCTCCTGGGCAAGGCCCCCCCCTGGGAGCCCTTCTGCAGGGAGCCCCTCGCAGTCCTCTGGTGCAGAGCCCCCTACCGGGAGCTCCTCCTTGACTCTGGGGTCCACTTTCTGCCAGGGAGCTCCTCCGGAGCCCTTGAAGAGCCCAATATCCCCCAAAAAGTCTCTGGGGGAGACCCCCATCCCTTGGTGAGATTTCAGGCCCCTCTCAGCCTGCTAAAGGACCCCTCTTACCCCTCTAACACACCATTAAGCCCGCCCTGGGCCTCTAAGCTACTGCTAAGCCCTCCCAGGGCCTCTCCTGCGCTATCTAGCCCCTCTCGGGCGTCTGCTGCGTTATCTAGCCCCTCTCAGGCCTCTGCTGTGCTATTAAGCCGACCCTGAGCTTCTGAGCCATGGTTCTTTCTCTCTAAGGCCTCAGGGTTAACGCTAACCCTCTCTACAGCCTCTGGGCTATAACTAACCTCCTCAAAAGCCTCCGGGCTAATGCTAATGCCCCCTCTACAGGCCCTACTACAGCTAACCCCTCTGCAGCTAACTCAGGTCCCTCTAAGAGCCCCTCTGTGGCTAACAGCCCCTCGGTAGCTAACTCAGGCCCCTCTGTGGCTAACAGCCCCTCTAAGGACCCCTTTGTGGCTACAGACCCCTCTACTGGGCTTAGCTGCTGGGCTAACTTGGGCATTAGCTGCTGGGCTACCAGCGGCTTAAGAGGCTCTTCTAATGAGCCTAGTAGCTCATCTAATGGATCGAGCAAGTCTAGGTGTTCCGGTCTGCTTGCTCTAGCCCCCATGCTAACCACTGCTATGCTACCTTGGGCTGGAGGTTGAAGCCAGGGCGCCGGCTTGGGCACCCGAAACCGCCTCAGCATTGGTACAGGTGGCAGGCATCTCCTGGGTGCAGGCACGGGTCACTGGAGTGCAGCCTCGCTGCTCGAGAGTATAGTCGCGTCGCTCGGGAGGGCAGCCGCTGGGCTCTGCAGCAGTGCAGCGGGGGTGCGGCTTCCTGGCTCTTCGGCTGCGGCGACCTCTGCCTCGCAGAGCCGCTGCAGTTCAAGGGCCGTGGCCAGCTTAGCAACCAGCCCCGTGAGCTTTTCCAGCTGCCTCTTGCTCTCAGCTACCTCCTGCTCCAGGGTCCTCGGAGCCAGCGGGAGGAGCAAAAGAGCAGCCGCGTCCTGCGCCTTCGCAGGGGTGCTCAAGGTGGGCTTCCGTGCCTACTTCCTCCTCACTGGTGGAGGTGCTTGCCACCTTGTATTTAAACTGAACTTAAATACAAGAACCTCAAACTCAAAGCCAATACAAACACAAATCTCATTACTCTGAGCACCCCGGCAGCTGAAACTCATAATACCCAAACTCACTGCCGGCGGTGCTCAGAATTTCAAAATAAAAGTTCAGAACACAAACTAAACACCATACTTAAACAAGGGCGGCCTCTAGCGGCCACCCACCATCATAGTCCCCAGACCTGACACCAGCACTCTTACACGTGTCCACTTATTGAGCCTATTGACCCACCCATTCACAGTGTTGTAGTTTGTACTACTTTATGTAAAAGGCTCAATACAGGGCAATTAGAGCAGACATCATTTGCATATATCAGTCTTAAAGTCATTATAACAAAAAATTGCCTGTTTTAAAGAAAAACCTTAAGGAAATATGCTAACGATGAATGGAAGTTTGTAGTTGCCAGTTAATTGGTGGCTATGCACTTTCATTCATCAACATTATTGACTGAACTATGCCTTCAAGCCCGGCATGTCAAACTGGATGCCCTTCAGACGTTTTCTCTCATCTAAAACAAAAATTCAATCCAGGACAGTCTTGCTGATGAGCTGATGATCTGAAATGCTGAAATCTGCAGTGCTGTTGCCTGTTAGGACTAAAAACTGACACGGGTGATTTCAAGTCCTGTCCATGGTCCTGAAAATCGTGAGTACTTGATCATAAAGAAGAGATGCATTTCATTTTAAAGCACATTTTCCCTTAATGTTAATTAAGCACCTTTTCAACATTTTTGTGCATTTTAAGCATTTGAAGGGGAGCAGTTGTGCAACAGTCTAGAAATATGCTGCAAGTCTGTGGATTAGAGAGGATGGAGCGAGTGCAGACCTGAGCTTGGAGAAAGCCAGTCCCAAATGGGAGTACCATGACATTATACTTCAAACATCTGGACAAGAAAATTGGTATCTAAATATAAATTTCTTTCCCTGTTAAAAGTGCTATTGTATCAGACAATTAAAAATAAAAAGAAATTTTAAGCTCATTATATACAGAAAAATATTGAACTTTTAATATCAGTCTTACTATTTACAGCCTTACTATTTTAGTTAACCAAATTTATAATAAGATCAAATGCTTTTGAACAGATCACTATTATTACTCATTTTAGTGTATTATTTGTTGTTCAATGAACTTTAACTTTTTAGGAAGGCCAAAAGCTAAAATTTTTTAAATCATAACACCGTTTCAGATGCTTTTAGTCAAATCAAATAAATACACATTAAACAACAGGGAAAAGGTTTGTTTAGATAAACAATATATATATTTTTTTTTTTTCAAATTTAACATCTTTGGTGTTATTTGTAACACATTTTGTGTTCCCAAAAGTACTGGAAAAGTGTGAGTACTCTGCACAGGCCAGTTAAGTTTGTAACAGTTAAATCAGCAAGCTTTTTGTTTACTTTTTTTTTTGGGGTGTGGGTGCACCGTCATTCTTACTCAAACCACTGCCACAAAGTTAAAAGCAGTTTTCTAGAATAACCAGACAGATAAGAGGCTCAACCAAACCGTGAACAACAACAGCTGTGATTCCAGTGTGCTTCACCTTCACAATAACAGCATTTACTATTGACTGGGGCAGGTTTAGCAGGATAGTACAGACAGCATGGCTTTATGCTTCATTTCATGCATCTTTATATAGATGTGACTATGTGGAGATGTTAACTCAGTCATTTGCTTGTTCTGTCTCTCTCTTGCCTCCACACAGATCCCACTAGAGCCAAGGTGAAGTCAGAAGTCTGGGCCATCCTGTTGGCAGTGCAAAGAGCTCAGGCATTTCCAGGAATGGTGTCTTAAAGATGTGGGAGCTATGGTCCAAATCCCTGACATGCCGCAGTGCTCCCTTGGTGGAACAGTGTGCCTGTGAGTATATAAGGGAGTACATATCAAGCCTTGGTGGATTTAAGGCAAACCACCATCCTTCAATGCTTGGTTCAAAGCATGACACTGGAAAAGGAGGGAGAGAAGGGAGAGACGCATACTGGAAAAGACAATACCGGGAATGTGTTGGTCTTGAGCATAGCGTACACCTGGATCTGTCCTGGTTGAGCTGAACTAGGACTGCAGGTTCTGACAATCTGCAACATTCATCAGTTTCTGGGGAATTCGCTGGCTCTTACCAAGTCATTTATGGGTAAGGACTCCTAAAGACACATGGCCAGGTTCAAGGGCTGATTGTTTTTAATTAAACCACAACAGTCATTTTAGTGTCTTGAAGTCTGTCTATAAGTCTGCGGTATGTTTTGCTCCATGTTATATTCTCCACATTTGTCTCTACGTCACACACTTTAAAGGCAATATAGGTGTTAAAGATGTTATAGAGGGGACTCATTCACAAAAATCGATTTTTTTAATACTTTATCAACACTCGGCCCCTGATCATCTGATGAATTAGCTGTGTACATGCGCAGTAAAGGGGATATTAATGGACGTTTTGACAACAATGGTTCAAAAACCATAGGAGGAGAAGAGGCACCACATTCAGCTATAAAACGTGAAATATTGCCTGTGTTCTCCCCTCCACCAGGTCTAACTAATCGTATAGAGTGCCACATTTACACCCTTCCAGATGTGTTTTTCATCGGAACCTGATATTGTTAATCTGAAGGAGAAATTGGGGTAATATTTGACACAAGGTGATCAAGGAGTCACACAGCGACTGCAGCCTTGTAATGCTTTTGCCCACATCTGGCAGAGCTACTGGGCTCTGTGTTGACTGTATAGCAAGTCAGACAAATGGCTGTCCAGCCTGAGTCATGCTGTGGGGTATGTGGAGAAGGAAGTGGTCGAGAGTTATGATCGATTGATCACACCTGTGTGACTGTGATTATATTCCTGCAGTAGGAAGAAAGTGAGAGAAAACCACACGTGGAGCTACATGAAGGCTGATGTCCGACAACGGCTTTTGTTTGATTTAAATTGAAAAATGTAAAAATAAACATCCAGAATGTATTTAAATGTCAGTGCAGATTTAAAACAGTTGCTGCAGCAAAGTAAGGGAAATAACACTGTATCCCCCCCAACTGACAGCAGGGTAAGATGGACAGCGTAAGGGACAATAAATGGCAATTGCATCATGGGAAAGCAGCACAGGTCAAAAGCTAACAAGGTTTTACCATAGGAGGAAGGCAGGGAAGTAGAAAGAAATGATTAAAAATAATAATAATGACAACCATTATACTCCAGCTGTCCAGTCCCCAATTTTAAATCTAAAAGCTGCCCTGTGAAGCTGACAACCCAAGCTGAAGTTTGATATAATTGGTTAAAAGGTTAATGATGGGAAATCATTTTAAATTTTAATGAATTGTTTCGGGGAAAAAAGTCTTACTCACTGCACTCTGAGTAATGGCTGGGAGGAGATTAATGTCATATTTTAATTTTCTATCTAATTTATATTATATCTAAGCACAGTTCCATCTTGCTTATAAAGACACTGAGGATAAGTAACTTAAAATGAGAAATACATTAACATTCTAAATGCATAATAAAAAAATCATTTTCATCACTTAATTTACTATAACCATATAGACTATCTATTTTGGCGTTTTTTGCCAAGTAGATTATGAACTTATGAATATTTCAATCAGTTTTTTTCTCTATATTCCATAGGTTCAAATTTTGAATATTTCTAAGAAGACTGAAGAAGGTGCACCTCCCCAAACCCATTCTCACCACCTTCTACAGTGGCACCATCGAGAGCGTCCTGACCATCGAGAGCTGCATCACAGTCTGGTATGGAAACTGCCACGTTGGCTGCTATAAGAATGAATGTTTATGTTTACGTTTATGTCTTCTTGTACACTGCCCACACACTGCAATACATTTACAAATTGCTACATTTGCACAATGATAACTTGTTTACATTGTACGTACTCACTCCAGGATATTTGCACTGTTTTCCGTCTCTCTTTGTAGTCTTTATTCTATTGTATTATAATTCTATTGTGTACTTTATATAACATTATAGTGTGGCTATAATTATATATTTTTTAATTGTGGCAATAATTATATATATTCCTTAATTACTGTAAAACTGTATAACAGTATACATATACGTATGTATCATATTTATTCTACAATTCTTTATACAATACTCTATTGTTATTGTCTCCCTGTTGTGTCCCGCCAGTATTTTATTATTTTTCACCCTCATTGTTGAGTGTTGCTGTTGTGTTGTGTTCTATGTTGCATCTATAATCCAGGAGGATGAGTTTTTGTCTGACTATATGGATGGGATGACAATAAAGCTCTATTTGTCTTGCCTTAACTTTAGGGTTTTTTAAATGATTGGTTAATGTTAAACTTAAATAAAGAAATATATTTTCACACCATTTTTCACACACTGATTTTCCTGATTAAAATACACATATTTGCTATGCATCATAATTACACAAACATGTGTCAAAAGAGAAATATTCTGTTCAGGCGAGAGAAGGTTGAAGGAATGAAGTGTGAGAGTACTGTTTATGGGCTCTCAGGTCAAGGTTCATAACATCTTGAGAAGTTTGTTTCTTTCCCCTGCCATGACAGAAAATAAGAAGGGCAGAAAGAATAAATAACAGACACTGAATTGCCTACAATCAGGTCCTCTGGAAGAATAAAGGATGGTATGGAAGAAAAAGGGGTTTGTGACTTGGACATATGATTCTAGGAAAAACTTTTTTCTATTTGGTATAAAACATTTACATTATCTAGAGGTTCCTTATGCTTACATGTTGTCTCTCAAAACTGTACGAAAAAAGCTTTTAACCTGGAAAGGTTCTTCTGAGAAGCAGCATGATTTATCACCACCGTTCTGCTTGCTTGTGCATCTGTTGCTTATCTTTTTTTTCTTAGTAACCTGATCTCTGTTCTGTCCTGCTAGTCAGATGCAAAATCTTTATTTGTTCAGTGAATATCTATATGAATTTTATTGGTATCAACAATACCATCATATAACAGACACAAAATTAAATCTAGTTTGTGCAGTTACATTTTACTTATAGTGTGTGTATTAATAGCATGTACAGCATTTAAAATGAGATGTGCATGGAGTGGTATGTACAGCTACATTATAAACATCACTGGTAAATGTAATTTTCCAGATGGATATCACACATATATTTCCAAAACAGCAAGTAATGTGCAGCGACCCACAATTAATATGGAGCAGTTAAAACAGCTTCCACTCTTCTGGCAAGGCATTGCACAAGATTTTGGAGCAGTGCTGTAGGGATTTGCTTCCATCAAGCTTTACTGAGGTCTGCCATCAATGTTAGGCAACAAGTCCTGGCTCACAACTGGCATCCTACTTCACCCCCAAAGGAGGTTGAAGATATTGAAGTTAGGACTCTGTGCAGGCCAGTGAAGCTCCTCCATATCAAACTTTTTTTTTTATCAAACTCGCTTCAGGCATTGGTGCACTATCATTGCTGAACCAGTAAAGGTCTTCCTGAGACTGCAGATACAAAGTTGTATAGAATAGCATGGTAAATTCTATAGAATGGCACTGTAAGTTCTATAGAATAGCACTGTAAGTTCTATAGAAAAGCACTGTGAGTTCTATAGAATAGTTCTGTAAGTCCTATAGAAAAGCACTTTAAGTTTTATAGAATAACACTGGAAGTGCTATAGAATAGCTCTATAAGTTCTATAGAACAGCACTGTAAGTTCTATAGAAAAGCACTGTAAGTTCTATAGAAAAGCACTGTGAGTTCTAAAGAATAGTTCTGTAAGTCCTATAGAAAAGCACTGTAAGTTTTATAGAATAACACTGGAAGTGCTATAGGATAGCACTGTGAGTTCTATCCTATAGAACAGTTCTGTAGGTTCCATAGAATAGCACTGTAAGTTTTAAAGAATAGCACTAGTCCTATAGGATAGCACTGTGAATTCTGTCCTATAGAATAGCACTATAAGTTCTATAGAACAGCACTGTAAGTTCTATAGAACAGCACTGTAACATTAAGAATTCACTTCACTGGAACAATGAAGCTCAGACCAAACCATGAAAAACAGCCCTGGACCAATTTTTCACTTGACACTTTGTATTCAGGCAGGTAGCGTTACCCTGTCATAGCTAAATGTGAAATGAGCTTTTGGTGATGTTTCCACTTCACAATTATAACACTTACAGCCTGTGGCAGATCTAGCAGGGCAGAAATTGAACTTGTTGGAAAAATAGCTGTTCAAACCAATTCTGCTGCCGGTCTTTGGCTTTGCAGATTGCATGGCTGTATGCTTGACTTTGTGCACCCTCAGCCTATAGATATGGGTGAACAGCTCACAGTTAAAGTACAAAGAAAGTGCCATTGTTCATTATCTCTGTGTAGATGGAAGTTGGTCAAAGTCTTCTCCCAAACAATTCCATAGTTATGTACAAATTGGACCTAAAATTCATAATGTCTGTGAATTCGAAAACAAAATAATTAAGCACTTAACCAAATTATGTACTTAATTGAAATGTGTAAATTTCTCACAAGGAAAAAATAGTATTTTGTCATTTGTCACTGTTATTCTCAAAAGTGTAAACTAAATGACAAAACTGTGTTGATGTAATAAGTCCAGTTTATGTGGAATTGGCATACACATTTGAATGAGGTAAATTAAATACAGCAGTTTTCAGAGCTCGGAGAAACTGTCAGGACTGGAGGTTGTTTAGTTTGTATTTTTGGGTTTTGGGTGTATTTTATTATAATATCCTGAGCACACCGTGTTTAAGGTTGTTGATGTAATTCGTCTCAGCTGCCGGTGTGCTCAGGAGTGATTAATGTGTATGTTTACGTTCAGTTTGGGTGGACCTGGGTTGTTGGTCCACCATCACATACTGCCTTGTCGTTGAGGTGTGTATGTCTCCTGACTCCTTTGTGTTTGTGTTGGAAGATTTAGAGCTTTTGGTTTATGGGCCCTCGTGCCTTTTGTTTTGTTATATAAATAAATTGACCAGCAATGAGTTGCCTACAATCCTTGGGGAGTCACGGGTATGGGACATGACAGAAACACTTTTCATGCTGTAAACAGTAGTCTTTCGTGCAATCACCCTACTCTTGTTTGTGTAATCAACTGAAACTGTAGGCCAAATGGACATCATTTGCGCCATTTGATGAGGAAAGCAACTTCCTAATAGAAATATGTATTTAGTAATATATTTAAAGAACACAGAATAATTTCAATGCAATATTCTTTGTTAAAACATTCCATTGTCACTCCCTTAGAACTGCCATTTACACCAACTATTAAAAATAAATATACTAGGGAAAAAATCAATGATTTAGTACTTATATAATATGTGAGTTCATTAAGGTTCTTCACACATCTCGCTTACAAAAATTATAAAAAGCTATGTAAATGATGCCTGGTTCAAATCTGAATACTGTCATTTTGAGCACTGTAGAGATACAGATACATTTACAGAGAGTAGCGAGATTGAGGCATTGCTTATGCCCCTACCCGGCACTATTTTGTAACTAGAGGAGACACAGAGAAACAAGGGGTTTGAGAGAGTTAGAGCGGCGGAGGGGCCTGAGGGAACCAAGGCAGGCAGAAGAAAGGCAGGAGTAATTATGGTTGAAGCGTTCTATAACACAAACACTGAGCTTTCCCCTTCATCCCCCTGTCCTCAAAGAGAGGGCAAGATGGCAACTTCATACATCAGTAATGGAACAAGAAGTTCTCTCCCTTTCCCTTTCATAATAGTTCCATACAGCAGGTCAGATTCCACATTGCACAAAGGAACATTTGACATAGCTATGCAGTGTTTCCCCGACCACTAAATAGACCTGGCAGTGTGACAGGTGCTCATGTATGGCAAAAATGTAAAGAACCACTAAATTCTAATTTCCAGTGTGTTCTCAGGTATGTGTCTGGTGTGTATAATAAGTAAAAGAACTCCTATAACACAGGTAAAGTGCAGTGAGTAAGACTTTTTTCCCTGAAACAATTCATTAAAATTTAAAATGATTTCCCATCATTAATCTTTTAACCAATTATATCAAACTTCAGCTTAGGTTGTCAGCTTTACAGGGCAGCTTTCAGCATATAATTAGCATATAATAATGATATACTAAGTGTTTTTGAAGAAACAGTGGTGTCTGACTGACACTGATCATTATATCTATGCCACAGTGTGAGTCTG
>JBBJLS010060565.1:0-12936 GCA_037577275.1 Bryconaethiops microstoma
ACTTCTGGGGGTCCATGGCCACCCCCTGTGGGGATATGACAAATCCCAGGAAGGTGGTGGAGCGCTGGTGGAAAGCGTATTTTTCCAGCTTGCAGTACAGATCATGGGCCAGCAACCTCTTTAAGACTGCTCGGACATGCTGGATGTGTTCTTGTTTGGTCTTCAAGTAGATGAGGATATCATCTAGATAAATGAAGACCCAGCGACCCAGCATGTCACGGACATGCTGGGTCTGTTGCACAAGCCGAAAGGCATTGTGCAACAGACCCTTTCGGCTGCCGGACTGTTGCACAAGCCGAAAGGCATAACCAGCATCTCATAGTGACTGGTGAGAGTGATGAAGGCCGTCTTCCACTCATTGCCCTCCCTGATGCGGACCAGATTATAGGCGCTTCTGAGGTCCAGTTTGGAGGAGATGGACGCACCAGAGAGATCGTCCAAGGCGGTGTTGGTGAGAAGGAGTGGGTAATGGTTCTTCACCGTGATCTTATTGAGGCCCCGGTAGTCGACGCAGGGACGGAGTCCTCCATCCTTCTTCTTGACGAAAAAGAACCCCGTGACCGCAGGTGACGAGGAGGGTCAAAGAGTCCCATTTCGAAGCCCGTTGTTGACATACTCCTCCATGGCCTTCTGCTCCTCGCAGGAGAGCAAGTACAGATGGCCGCGGGGTGGCACAGTTCCAGGGAGGAGGTCGATTTTTAAATCGTATGGACGATGGGGAGGCAGTTGGACAGCCTTGTTTTTGCTGAATACCTCCTTTAAGTCCTGATAAGCCTCTAGAACTGTGCTGGCATCGACTTCCGGATCGACGCTGCGAGACAGAGCTCTGGACAGGTCGGCCCCCACTGGATGATTTGACATCGTGACCAGGAGATGAGGGGGTCATGTTTGATGAGCCAAGGAAAACCAAGAATCACGGGAGGTGAAGTGAGTTGGGTGATGAGGAGTTGAATTGATTCTGTGTGTTTTCCAATGGAGAGGGTGAGTGGCGCGGTCCGGTGAGTGATGGGGTTGAGCTGAAGGGGCCGACCGTCAACGGCTGTGATGGTGATCGGCTAGGATAACGCCTCAACACTAACACCCAGCTGGTCAGCAAAAGAGCGGTCAATGAAGTTGCTGGCAGCCCCTGAATCAACAAAGGTGTCGATACAGACCCTTTTGTGGCTGAGCTGGATGTTAGCCGGGATGATTAGGTGGGAAATGGTCGGTTCAAAGGAGGCATGAATGGAGACACCAGGTGAAGACCTCCCCCTACTCACCTGGACTGACCGTTTCCCGGACGGAAAGGACAGACAGCTCGATGGTGTGTGGGGGAGGCGCAGTAGGCGCAAAGGCCTTCGCGGTAGCGTCTAGTCCTCTCCGCCGCATCCAAGGAGGCGCGCCTCATGCATGCGACAGTTTTGGTCAAAGCGTATTCTGTAAGATGACGTGATGTATGAGACTTGAACAAGTGTAAGTGCATAGTTATTTTCTGTTTACTATTTGTATCACAGTGCAAGAAGAATTGGGATTATTCAAACTATTCATTTCAACAAGAGAGCAACAACACAAATAAGAACCAAACTGGAATAAAATTCAAAAATCCAAAACAAATGAAATTGTTCAAGTTTCATCTGCTCTCCAAGGTACTGAGTACATTAACTAACATACTTTTTGGTATACACATCAAGTGTAATGACAATCAGTTAAGTATACTTTAATTCAAATCAAGGGGATCAATTGTTCTGGATGCAAGACATGTAGTAAAAATCTAAAGATTTATTTTTTGTCATTCCACAAAACCGCATGACTGAATGATGTAGACTATAAATTAAAACACATTGGTGTATGTTTATTAGGAATTATGTGTGTGTGAGTGCAGTTGGACTAACTACAAGGCCTGAAGCTCAGAAAGAGGTATAAGACTCTGCAAAGGCTGAAGACAAACCAAGGCATTAACACAAAGAAAGAGGGATTTGAAGTGGAGAGAGGAAAGTGATGGGGGGGTGACTGAAATCACAAGAACTATACAAATATAGTACTGAGGAAAATGGGCCACGATTAAAGACAGTCTGAACCAAAATTCATTCTTTCTTTATTTCTTTTTTAAATCTGTTCTTTTACTATCCTTCTTCATGTCCTTCAAAGCAATTACAGGGGTCCTTGAGTTACACCATAGACCCATTCCTTTGACAGTGACGTAACCCGAATTTTGGTGTAAGTAACTTACCAATCCTAATACAGCTGTAAAATCATAAAAACATAACTAAGCCACAGAAAAGGAAAAGGAAAACTCCCTCACTCATACACTGCATTACTGCGTATTCTTCCACCGCACACAACCAAACTAGTTTGCCCATGTAGTGCGTACGTACAAGGTTAAAGGTGTAAGTTGAGTGGAAGTGGGAGTTTGAGTGAGCGCCATAACCTCGAAACATCATATGTTGAGACTCTTGTAACTCGAGGACCTCCTGTATTCACAATAATTAGAAGGCTAAATTAAATTTTTTTCATTATTGTCCACCAAAATGTAATGACTTTTTGCATATCTGGGTAAGCACAACACAACACACTAATAACAGTCCCTGGGCAAGACTCCCAGTGCTACATCCATTTACACTGCAAGTTGCTCTACGAGGGAGCTTAAACATTTACATTTACATTTACGGCATTTAGCAGACGTGTTTATCCAAAGCGACTTCCTACAGGGGACAGTCTTCCTGGAGCAACTTGAAGTTAAGGGTCTTGCTCAGGAACCCAGTGGTGGTATGCTGAGGGTAGGATTCAAGCCTATGACCTCTTGGTCCAGAGGCAAGTATCCTACCCACTAGGCGACCACCACCCCACATAAATTACTTTGTACTAGTGGGTGTTTCTCTTCATCTTCCCACCACCGCCTATCAGCTAGTTCAGACTGTCCCTAATACCATGTTTTTTTCTCAGAAAAATGAGACTGTTAACTCATGTATTCATGAAGATAAGGACTTCTAGTATGACTGCACAAGAAGCTACACTCATGATTGACTTTCTTTACATTCCAGAAAGCAGCGTAATATGAGTGTGTGAGAATGTGTGTGTGTGTGTTCACGGAGACGGATAGTGCTGCTGTCTGGAGCCTCAGCGTGAATTCGCTCTTAAAACACACTTAATGCCAGATGACTGTTCAGATAAGGCTGCCTGTTCTGCCATTAAATGCCAACCATTTCATACACTTATGGAAATCATTGCGGATTTGCCTTTGACTCCGTAATTGTAATCGCATTAGACGTGAAATCACAAAGGAATGCAAAAAGAGACGCATTCTCCAGCGATTCAATTATTCTATGATTTTATTTTTTTTTGTTGCGGATGAAGCTGTTGTGACACTGAGCAAAAAGAGAAAAGAAGAGGGAGGGAGGGAGAGAGAAGATAAGAGAGAGAGAGAAAGAAATATAGAGAGAGATGAATGAGAGTCAGGGCATATCTCAGCTACTTCTTCCTGGTCCCCCAGCGAGATTCGGGCAGATTTGACTGCAGGTCTCTGGGGACGGAGTGTTGCTCAAACAGGTGACATTTACAAGTGTTCCCCTCTATCCTCTCTCTTTGCAACCTGCTGCTTCTTGTTCCTACCTTGCAGGGCTGAACGATAAGGGGAAAAATTGCATTATAATACATTTCTCCACATAATTCAATACTGATAAGTATAGATTATTATTACATATGAATCATTTTTTCTGATATTAAAACTTACATCTGACTTAAGAAAACTGAACTAAATCAAGCCTTTTTTAACAGGGTCCCACTGTTGATATTATCATCAAAGATTTTTCTTTTGAACGCTCCGTTATTTCAGCTGAAATTATCTAGCTAGCCAACTCTGCTAACTGCCCTACAGTTTTGTGCTCTTGGTAGTGAATAGCAAGATAATGGCTAAATACAGTGATCTGCCTATATCCCTCTTTATGCATCTGTTCAGTTTTGTAGAGGTATTGATGGTATTACTGCCCAACTTTTTGTGGCCCTGTAAAACTGAGCTAGACACTACTAGACACTACCCCCCCTCTCCGTAAGGAAACTCATAGAAGTGAGATACTTTACCAACTGCAAGCACCATGAAATCCTTATAATTGCCTGCACCCAAAAGAAGTGTCAGCCAGTGGGACACATTGGCACAGTGTGGCATGCCTGTGTGGACCACTCAACTGAAATGCTATGAAATGCTTGTGTAAAAGTAATAGCAATGCAGCCTTGAAGCCTTAGGATGTGGCGGAAATAGGAACTGACAGGTCTCGGCATAAAGAAGATGGTTTGTTCCATTGCCTGGCGGTTTATGCAAGGAAAAACCTTTGTGCAAACAAGTGTGAGTGCTATGTGTGTGTGTGTGTGTGTGTGTGCATGTGTGGGAGGCAGAATGTTCCGCATTCTCCCAAAGAACAATTAACAGGAGTTTGCTGGAATAAGTCTTCATCCTGTCATGTGCATGAGATCTGAGGGTTAGACAGAGGCATAGAACTTGTTCTCTGTCGGAGCTTTCATACACAGCAGGAACACTTGCATAAAAATTACCGTTCAAACAGTGCCTCTGTCTCCTCAATTCAGCTCCTCACCACCCGCAAGACACACAAAGGAGGTCTGTGAATTGCAAATGTGTCCATCACAGAAAAAGTAAACTTCCATTGTAGAGTGTGTTACATCTTCATCGAAAATCAAGAAAAAATGCTCTGTTTGAGAATTAGACTCAGTACAGGCATTGTAGAAAGTTTTAGCTTTATTCCATCCCTCCACCTCGCTATGCTGGACCATGGACCAAAGAGGCAAAAGCAGTTCTCTTCTCTAATGTACATTTAAATGTGATAGTTCAGTGAAACACCAAACACACAACTTCCCCTTTATAGTGAATATAGTCAACTGGCCAAGATGTGTTTGATGTTTGAAACTGTTCAGTCTTGAACTGTAGCTACAAAGCTACTAGTTAGCTAGCAATTTATATTATTCCACCCATACAAATAAAATACCTGAATCATTACACTTGTCTTAAACTGCCTCGTTAAAAAAATCAAATATAACAGCTTATGTGGATTCTCACTGTAGCATTCTTTTATCTAATCTGTTATCTAAAAATGACAAAATTCAGGATGGCTGCTACTACTGTTAGGGACTGTGCTTTTTCCATTATTTTATAGATAACAGTATGTCATACAGTGTCAGAATCATATAAGCAAGTCTTACTTGAGTTATATTACAGCTGGCACTTATGCTTATGCTGTTATCCAGAGCATCTTGAATTATGTGACACATGTAGGTGAAAACAGAGTTAAGAGTCTTACTCTTAGTCTTTTATTGATGTAGTCTGGTGTGGCAGTCTAGATAGGGAATCGTGCCCATCTTCTATGTGGAGTATGTGGTACAGATTATGCTACAGTACTACACATATTATACTACACCAGTGGTCATCAGTTCTTTTCCTGGAGATGTTTATGCTCTTTTTAGCTCTAACACGCTTCGCTTAACACTCCAGCCAATCAGGCACTTGAAAATTGTTCTTTATCCAGAGTCCTTTTTACAGATTGTGGCTGGAACTGGGCTTCGAAACACTAATACCTACTTCGATATTTGGATTGAAGTTTGGTTTAGTTTTAAGCATCAAATACTTCCACATTGCTACTTTAGCTTTAGCGCCAAACTAAGGCAAATATTAGTCTACGCTCAGTCTTAGGAAAAAATTGTGTGATTTTTCTTGCCTAACCATCAATTTAAAACAAAGGCCAGAAAGCATTGAAAAGACCAATGTGCAAAATAAAAGGTCAATTACTCTGACACAGCTGGACAAGCACCCCACATTTCCACAGCAAAAAAATGACTATGAATCGTTTTCTCACATGATTAGAGATGTTTTGAGCAATACTTGGCCATCTCTTATACAAGTCTTTCTCTGTCCTGCTCTAACTGCTCGTTTTCTTATCTAATTCAGCAGTACACAACAAATTGAGTGCACATCAATTGAAAATGGCTGGGTTCTCTCTCCCCTGCTTTATTTCGCCAATAGGCACCGCTGCATAATTGATGACTATAGCACGGCGGCGAGTTTGCTGCTTGTATAGGCCACCTCTGATTTCCATCTTTATGCAAGCATGCTTATATGTATTCTCCTCCAAAATGCGCAGATGTCGGAAACAACATGTCGGCCAAGCAATTCTCCGGGAAATTCAGTATTCAAATATGCAATTCAGTCTCTTTTGGGAAATATATTACATACTTTCTGTCAAAACACATGTTTGGGTAAATGTGTGTTTTACTGATGGACCTACAGCTGTGCACATCTTATAGCCTCACTTTCACAGGGCCTTTCTCCAGGACTCATTTTCATCTGTTTTGATAAGAGAATGCCGTCTGGTCCTGTTGGAAATGTTCAAGAGCAAACACACCGTGAACTAAACACAAATGAAATGAAGCACAGTTGTATACTGTCACTGTCGGAACAAAACTTTGTACCTCAACCACTGCAACATTACAGAAGAATGAAAAAACAAATCATATATAAATCACTTATAGTGAAAGTTAATAGAATTTTTCCCCTCTCCAGTGATTTTGGACCATTTCTGCTGGTTCACTCATTATGTAATTGTGACACAAAGTAAAGGACAACTGATGTTTTCAAAGTACATGAGACAAAAAACAATACAACTGGCGATACAAGACTTTGCCCCGACGGCAACAATACGTTGTATATACATAAAAACTCCAAAGACTTCACCAGGACAGTGTAGGTGTCCTCCACTGGTAAATGTTGTGTTGAAGTGCTAAACACATAATGACACATAACGACAGTCATGTGTGTAGAGACACCCACACACGCAGAAGCATAATGCAGCATAGGAATTGCTTCAGTCATAGAAAAGACTCTTCATTCAGCTTCAAGATAGAGAGAAAGAGAGAGAGAGATTAGAAGAGCAAAAGTGTTAGACAGAGAGAGAGAAGGAATGCAAGAGAGAGAGAGAAGGAGAGCAAGAGAGAGCGAGAGATTCCTCTGTGAATAAGAAGCAGGACCCTATTTCACACTACACGAGATGTGACCTTTCAGAAATAGCATTGTCTAAAATGTGTCCCATATCTCTCTGTCTCTATCTCTCTCTCTCTCTCTCTCTCTCTCTCACACACACACACAGGTTGTAAATAACAAAGCACACACACACATAAAAAGACACAAAACCAAGCTAATCTAATGCCCAACACTGAACTCCCTCCCATCAGTGCATGCTGTAGGGAGTCCATTAGGCTTCCAGCAACAACCACATTACCCTTTAACACCCATATAATCCTGCTGTTAACATTCAGAAAAGTAATGATAATGTTTGAGCATGTGTGTGTGTTGAATTACTTGTACTGCCATACGTGAATCAAATATCCTTATAAATAATTAAAAATGGTGGCAAAATTGCAGGGATTCCATTGCTCCAAAAATATTTCAGACTTCAAAAGCTGAACCTAACATGTGGCCACAACTTAGCAAGGTACTGGAATGAAACAGTAAAGTTGATGTCATGACTTATCATCTCATTTCTACAACTTACCAAGGTGTGCCCATGCATTAGAATCATATTCCCATGTAGTAGCAACTTGTTTTTAATTGATATAGAATGTCATCAGCAGCTCTCCACAGGGTTATTTAAAATGTTTACTGTTTTCATTTGGTCGCAGTAGATCGTCGCAACCAAGACGTTATTTGCCATCACACAGTGTAGTGTTCTGTAGTCTTACAAAGTACAGACCATTGCTAAGTAATGGTCAAAGTTAAGACCACTGAAAAGTAAAGACCATTGCTGTATTCGGTACTGGCAGTTTCTTCCAGCAAAAAGCTGTTTCAGCAGTTAGGAATGAAGTGACCACTGCTGGTGGAAAGGTCAAGATATTGTGGAAAATAGGCGAGTATTAGAGCTGAATCCTCAGACAGATGAGGCAGTGCAAAACTATTCACTAGCTTTTTCAGTACAGGTCTCCAACCGCCACTGTAGTACTACAGATTTGTAAGGCTTTTCGCTGCTGTGCGATCCTGTGTGTGTGAGTGTAAATCCTGCCAATCAGACCTGTCACTCTTCATTCTCAGCTGGCATCTTTTGCTGGAGAATTACAGTCACTTCAATCCCACATTTGGGGAGTTCGTGTGGGGGAACTCTTCTCCTGTTCACCCTGCATGGAGGCCTCACTGCTGTGGAGCTCACTGCCGCTAAACCAGAGGGGGCAGGAACTCTGTGAGAGTGTTTAAACATGCATGGAACCACACAGAGCTCCACTACAGCGAACCAGTACGCAAGCAGTTTTAGGTCAAGTGTCGTGGGTGGTCTGATATTTGTGTGGTGCTCAGCACAGTGTGTGTTACGATGCGGATATACAATATTCATCTATCCTAAACAGCCGTTGCAAGGTACTACACGCTTTTAATGAAATAGATTAATTTAAAACTGCGGAAATATGATATTTTGTGACACTGTGTACTGTCTTAGACTGCAACTGTTCTCATTACAAAATATTCCATTATCTCCCATGATATGATGGAGTGATATGATTTTGCTGTAGTAACATGCCAGTGCCAAGCTGGTATTTTCCAGTTTGGCCCCACATTCAACTCGGTTGGGAAATCAGGCCTTGGAATTATACTATTTTCCAGCTACAAAGTGGGCAAAACATTTTTGCGTCCAGGAATGCTCAGCATGACGGCTGACACCTTGAGCATCAACACAAACCAGGGGAATATAAGGAGTTGTTCAGCCATAGGACAACAATTTATCATTTGTTGCGCTTCCGGCACGGATCTGTACCGCTCATACTCCAAGGGTTAAATGAAGAGAATTGACTCTTACCTCCCCACTCTTATTGTGAGAAGGAATTCCTGGCGTTTGCTCAGACTTTTCCTAGCCAGAGGTTGGAAGTCATGAGTTATGTGCTCTAGTGGAATGGAGCATTAATACAGTTATTTGAAGTTCATAACAGGCATGCAAGTAACATTCTTTACTTCAAATGTTCAAATTTTGACCTAACACCTGTCCTGTAAAAAGAAATTCTCTGCTCACACCTGCTCGGCCTACAGCCAGATAAAGAGAGTCTGTCAGAAGGTGTTCAACTGGCACTTCTTAGTCTCGATGCATTTTAAAGGCATAGAACATTAGGCTTTTTCAAGGACTGCTTATGAATACAAATGGCATACAAATTACGCAAATTCTTGTTCTGACAATTTGACAATAAAAACTAAAGCAATGCATGCTGGCACATTCTAAATGTTATGCATCTTGCTGCAAGAAACGTGTGTGTTTTACCGTAACAGAAGAAATCTTCACTACAAAGATGAAAGTGAATGATGGTGATGCAGCAATAAAGTGAGAGAATACCACAAAAGGCATAATGGCCCAGATTAATGGAATAATAGTCAGTTGATTAATTGATAATCATCATTAGTTACAGCTCTAGGACATAAGCAGCATGTGAGTAAACAGACCCACATGCACACAGACAGGCAGAAAGATCCCAGCAGACTGGCTCAATCCATAGAGTAGTGGTACAGTATGTTAGGTAGCTTGTAATCCAGGCTCAGTGCTCTAATCCCTGTCCTTTAGCACAATATGAAGCCTCTCCCAGGCACCAGACAGACTGACTGATACTGTATTAGCGCCAACACACGAGTAAAACTTTCACTGTGCGAGTGTGTGTGGGTGACAGAGAGACTGATGTTTGTGTGTCCCTCAATTTCTATTTCCATAATAACTCATTATGATATTTAACGCAGCTTATTAATGTAAGTGACTCATCTTGTTGTGCGTGGATGAGCAGAGGGGGTTCATTTCATGAATATTCAGGCCTTCCGAGTGACAAAGAAACGGGGCATTTCATCTTCTTTTCTTATCGCTTATATGCGCACACATACACACACACACACACACACACACACACACACACACACACACACTTACAGATGCACAAATACACAGATACACAGTCTGTCAAAAGTGGACACTTAGCCTTTTTTTGAAATATTGGGGGGGGGGGTTGTTTCTTTTTTTGACTCTGGATTCTCTAAGCAATTTTCTCATTTCCAATTCCACCCAGTAACCACGACCCCCCAAACAACTTGGTGCCACCATCACTGGCAGGGTAAAAGCTAGCAGATGCCTCCTCTAAGTTACCTCTGGCAGCTAGAATCAAGCTGAATGAGAGGGGAGAGGGAGGGCAAAGGTGGAAAGAAATATGTTTATATATCAAATTCCTATCAACTAATACATTTACCCATAACATGGGTGTATTTCATCTCAGCATGATCGGCATGTGTTTATTTTCCCACAATTTGAATAATTCACATAATTACCAATAGTATTATAAATCTTTTACCTTAAAGGTGATCTGAACACTTGAAAAGTTGGGATGTTAATTTCATTAACAAAGTCATTAACAAAGGTAACACTAATTCTATGACTGCTAAAGGTATTACCGCTTTTTTCACTGGTTTTGCAATTTTTACAAAGACAAATGGCAATCTATTAAGAAATGTGTAGTGAAGTTACTCAAAACTGAGCAATGACACATTCAGAATTAAAATCATTTTGAAAGTCTAGGCGTCCTCAAAATGTTGACAGACAGAATGCACACACATACTAAAATTGCATGAGAGCAGGTTTGTGTCCCTGAACGGCTGCATGAGAGTGATCCAATGCTTTGCTCGCCACTGATTAATTCATGTGCTGCTGGTGCTCCACAGAGAGGCAGGTAGAGTAAGGGTTGTTAATAAATTGTGACAGTTTTGGCTGGCAAGAGCTGATGGTGGAGTGTTAGAGAGAGAAGATTCAGCTTAAGGTTGGGTCAGAAGTGGGGCCAAATCTCAGTTGAAAAGTTCCTGAAGTTGTGCTCAGAGACACACATACATATATACACATACATATATATATATATATATATATATACATACACACACACAATAGGGCTGGGCATGTTTCACTCAGCACTGACAATTATTTTATTGTGCATTAAGGTTTTTAAAAAAAAAATTGAAAGTTTGGAGCGGTTGTGCTCGTGGGTGCGTGAAACACGCAGCGCTCTAGGTCTCGGCTGGTTTTCGTGAGGGTCAGGCTTCCCATTATTTTTGTCCTTATAATATGTAATATATTACAATATACAATATGGATAAAAGTAATGGGACGTCTGACCCGCGCACAAAGCAGCCAATACATATAGTGCTCCCATTACTTTTGTCCATATTATATTTTATACCATTACACCAAAAGGGACTTTAAACTGCATTCAGATACACAGACTTTCATATGGAGTTGATCCCCCTTTGCAGCTGCTGTAATGGTTCCGACCCCCATCCTTGTTTTTCTATAACAAACTAGATAAAACGTGAATGCCCTGCAGTAACAAATAGCTTTGGTTTTATATTTGATTTGATTACATTAATGTTAAAGTTGAGATTTACAAGAAACATTTTAACTGTAAATGTGTAGCTGTGTTAAAGGGAAAAAGCACTTTATGTTTTTGCACTTTTGTTCATACAGCAGTACTTTAAAAATAAAGGTGCGCAATACACTAGTTTTGAATTAATTATTTAATATGGACAAAGTATTGGGGCACACCTGTTTTTCAGGGTTTGTGTTAGGCCCCATACTACCTTACTTCCAGAGAAAGTTAACGCTTCAGAACACTAAGACACTTTGGACAACGCCATGCTTCTAACTTTGTGGACACAGTTTGGGGAAGGCCCATAAAGACATGTTTAGATGAGTTTGGTGTGGAAGAACTTGACTGGCCCGCAGTCCAAAATCTTCAGGATGAACTGTAATGGACATCAGTGCCTGACCTCATACATGTGCTACAGAATGAATGGGCTCAAATTTCCACAGAAACACTCCAAAGCCTGGTGGAAAGCCTTCCAAGAAGAGTGGAAGCTGTTATAGCCGTAAAGGGGGGACCGATTACATATTAAAGTCTATGTACTTGAATGCAATCTCGTTAAAGTATCTGTTGGGGTAATGGTTAAGTGTCACAATACTTTTGTCCATATAGTGAACACACACACAACCACACACACACACACACACACACACACACACACACAAACACACACACACATACACACAAACAAATGATATAATATTGTCTGAACATCCAAAGCTGTGTAATCGGCTCTCCTTCTTAAAGAATGTCCGTCAAAGAGTGTGTTAAAAATATTAGGTGGTAATTCAAACACAAACTGTGTCTCATTTGGAAATCAGGAACCGTAAAAAAAGCCATTGGTCTCTTTCATCTCATCAATCAAATATGTAATGTGGGTGTAGACAAGGCAGAGGAGGAGGAGGAAGGATGCGGATACAAGCAACATGAGGAGACAAAGGACTACATGTACACTGAACACAAACAAGACACAGCTGCAGACAATAATTATAGTGCGGCGTTACAAACAAAGCACAGATGACTGAGGTAACAAGAAGGAGGAGGAACAGGAGGCAAGACGAGACAGGGACAGATAGAGGAAGGGGTGGAACCTGACCAGGAGAACCAGGACAGAATAAATCTAGCATAACTTCAAATTCATTCTCTTTAATATTAACTTAAAGCAAGGAAAATGTGTCTTAGCTAAAGCTAACAGTTCTTAGTATAGGGGATAAGGGATGGACTGTCACAGACGGGAACTCCTGCTGACAACACTCTGCATCACTCAATGTTCATTTGGAATTTCTTTGCTCCAATCTTCTACATGGAAGGTATATGGTATGAGTCTACCTTCAGAAGCAAGATAGATGATTTGGTATAGGCATGATTGCAGGTGTTTGTGAGATGAGATTTTTTTTTTGCCCTATATTGGAGATACACTAGCCCTGACAACAGATTTAACAATATATTTGCCTTATTACCGATATATAATCTACACTGCTCACAAAAATTAAAGGAACACTTTAAAGAAACACATTAGATACATCAGATCTCAATATGAAGTTG
>JBBJLS010060576.1:0-12936 GCA_037577275.1 Bryconaethiops microstoma
CACACACACACACACACACACACACACACACACACACACACACACACACACACACACACACACACACACAGTGTCAAAACCCAGGACACTGTGGAGATAATTAGGTATTTTACTGGGACGCATGCATTTACACACGCAGTGAAAATCTCAGTAAACCGGAGGTGACGTTCTCAGTTTGACTACACTCCCATTACTTATTTCTCTCAAAAAAATGTAAACATTTCCATGAAAACCAAAGTGTCACGCAAATGCTCTGTTTCGCTTTTGCATCAAAGCCTCCACGTACACAAGCAGGGGACATTTTTACCATTTCTCTCATGAATTGTGTACAAAATACACTCCTGTAGTCTGCACATTGCTGTGCTTCTCACATATGAACCCTCCTGTGAATTGCATGGGTCCTCCTGACTCACACTTAGACCTTTTAGATTTAATTCTTGTTAAATATAATGCATGGTGTAACATAGTGGATAAAACGGTTGTCTGGGCAAGCATGCCATGCTTCCTCACCTGCGTCTGCTCCGGACAAGAGCTCTGGGTGTGTAAATGTAAATACCTTTTGTAAAAGTGTGTGAGAAAAGAAGGCTTCATGTTACTCTGTAAATAGCTGATCCTGCTTTTGCCTTTGATGCTGATGAATTACGGGAGACTGTTCTAGGTGGTTGTGTTTCGTCAGTCAGTCTCTGATAGCCATCAGCTCTTGCTGTGGTGCTGGGATTGCCTTATATTCTCACACATTCACACACCCTAGTCAGTCTGTCACCACCTTTGCTCGGTGTGTGACCTCACCTTATAGGGGAAAAACAACACACACAACTGTAGATTTTCTCACACGGACACTGAGAAATTCTCACACAGTTTTCATATTGATCTCTATCTCCAGTGCTTGTAGGTCATGGCCAGATTCCTCAGATTAAAATTTCAGAGTGTTTTTTCACTGAACTTTGAAAAGAATTGAAAACTTGAATCTGCCAATCAGATTTAAAAGATTATCCCTTTAAGCCCCCCCCACCCCACCCCGCATGTCACACACTCCTGCCCCAGACACAAGTACATGTTCACACACACACACACACACATAGCACACTGCCCCCTCCTGTCAGATACACCACCCCCTCATCACCCAGCCTCCACTACATCCTCCCCCACTCTCATCTCTCCTCCACAGCACTCCATTCACTCACACACACCACTCCCTCCCTGCTGCACTCTCACTCGCATTCCTCACGTAGGCAAATATGCACGCACACAGACACACACACACTCACACAGTGTCCTTATTCTTCACGCTCCACACACCACAGCTCAGTCTGGCGCACACATTCACCCCTCAGTCCATTCAGAAAAAACATAGCCTCCCACTGCTTTCTTTAATTCTTCTTTTTATTCTCTCACATTTCAACACCATGAGCTTTATTAATGTGACCACTTTCGGCACTGCCAAAGCATTTAAACATTTAAAATTCCACCTCAACCTGATATGAGAAACTGCAGCCCACAATACCAACATTTAGAGTGTGTTGTTCACTTAGTTGTATTTATTCCATTTGTGTGTGTGAAAGTGGAACTATGAGCACTCAAAGAACCACCTGAATGATTAAATGATTGTTCTCTCTGATGGAAAACCATAAGCATAAGGACGAGTTGCAAGCTTTGTTTTTTTTTTGTGGAATTGCAGTTGCTTTGTATTAGGCTTGTCACAATACTGAAATTTCAAACTCGATACCGATACTAAGGATGGTGCTCGATACTCGCTACTATTTTCGATACTACAGGGGGAGAAAAAACAAACACAGGAACTTTTTTCATGAATAATTTAAAGTGTGCTCACAGGACCATCGCATCGGTTCTCTGCGGAGGAGAGCTTCGAGACCGGCCTCGGTCTCGGGGAGCTGAGGGGCCCTGTAAAATTTTGCGGCGCTAGGTTTTTCCCTGGCTGGACTATGGGGAAAAATGCTCCGGTTTAGTCGGCTCAGAACTTGGCAACACATAGAGAACAATGGGGAAGGTTTTGGGCTAATAACTCCGGGCTCATTGGAAAAGTCTCACGGAGATCTACCGGCATGTCAAGTTTTACGTGGCTGGGTGCTCGCCCCGCGGAGCTCACTGGACCGACGCGCCGGTTCTGTGGGGAAGACAGCTTCGGCACCGGCCTCGTTCGATAGGTCTAGGTTGTTCTCTGGCCGAGCTACAGGGCAAAATGCTCTGTGACAGCCGGCTCAGGACTCATTTAAAGGTGCGTGCCACTTTCTTTTCCTCCATAGAGAGCCAGGGGGAGAGCCTCGGGCCTCCAATGGAGGAAAAGAAAGTGGCACGCACTTTTAAATGAGTCCCAAGCCGGCTGTCATGTAAACACTGGGTCCTCCAGGTAGCCGGGGGAGGGGCTACCCGCTGCAATGCCTGTTGAAAATTGTTGTAGTCTGCTGGTGATTTCAGTGAACCTGCAGATGCACAACTGGCATTTAAGTATCGATACCAGTTCTAATTGATATCGAACTCAGTACTAAATTTCAGTATCTATTAGTATCTGAGAATTAATTTTTTAAATTTTCTTTTGAAAACATTAGTTTGTATTAATATTTGAGCAGTTTAGGAATCTCTTTAGGAACATCTTAAAGGGAAAATGAGCTGTTCGTAGTGTTCCACTGACCCCATATTGGTCAAGGCATGTTTGGAGTCCACATTTTACTTTAGCTTTAGTTTAGCTGCAAGGCTAGTGTTACTAACAATTGTGATAATACAGAGGAATGTGATCCGAGATCAGCTCTGGTGTCGTCTGAAACGGCTGCATGTTGCCCTGATTTTAGCTCTTTTTTACAGCTCACAGTAAGTCATAATGTGTCCTAAACCATGTCCACAAGTCTGATCGACCTTAATGAAATGCTGGAAGAGATTTGGGGACATCAGTCATGAGAGATGGAAATATAGTCAGACATCTCGTTTTGGGTAGAATTTTACTCTTCATATTTGTATATTCATATTTGCTTCAGGGTGTGTGTATGTGTGTGTGTGTGTGTGTGTTTCTGTAATTACTGTTGTGCTTTGCCTGTGACGTTCTCACTGCTGGTCTTATGCGTGTTTAGAAGTGTGTGTTTTTCTGTGTTTGTGTAACGAGATTTGAAGCCACTGTTGTATTATTCATATGTGCTACTGTAATGAGACTTAAACATTCTGTTTATTTGCAACCCTTGCTAACGAGTCTCATTTATATTAATGCCCCCGCGTGTGTGTGTGTTTGTGTGCTTGCAGGGTAAAGACCAGGCTGCACTTGGGTTCAGTTGTCTGTTTCCTGATATCAAAGAGGAATCCGCCCACGCCCCCATCATCCACCCCAGGTATACCTCATTTCCCAGCATGCCTCTCCTCTCGGTAATCTGTGCTGGATTAGAGCTAGAATTAGAGGAATTATACGGGTTGGCTCTGGATGGCAGTGGTCAGGATTACAGCCACCCAAAAAAAACACAGACGGACTTCTCACGGAACATTCTGGAAGATTAAAGAGGTTCAGTCCTTTCAGACCCAAAATCGCTGCAGCAGCAACTAACCCCCCCCTTACTTTAAGTAAAGTAAATATACTTAAAGTAAATACTTTACTTACTTTAAGTATGTTCACTTTACTAAAAGTAAGTGAAGTAAACATGAACTTACTTTAATGAATTTAAAATGGGGTTTTTTATGTGTGTTATTAAGAGCATATATATGGCAATATTCTATACATTACTAATGTGTGTGTGTGTTTGTTTGTTTTGCAGCTACTACCTATACCCATACGATAAGATGGTGGCTCCCAACGTGTCTCTGCAGAAGGATGGTGAGGTCGGAGCGGAGGTTCTTGGAGCACTGCTTAAACAGCACTACAGCAGGAAAATACACAACCAGGACATCCAGCCAGGTCAACACACACACACACACAAACAAACACACACACACACATACACACGAACATGTTACTTTTTTTCCCCCTCTCCAGGCTCTGCTCACAAATGTGTTCGTCCAGTGGTAACGCTGTGAGTTTGATTTTTACAGAAGGCTAGTAAAAATCCCATTCAGCCCAATGAGAAACACCTGCACTTAAATTTATATCACTCTATCTCTAACATGCACACACACTACTTGTGTTTGTTTAGAGAATGGGGCGGATTGAAACAAAAAAACGGCCTTGACATTTTGGGGTAGAGCAGCCCACCACTTACAATTACGCACACCACCCATCTTTGCGCTCCCGTGAATGTTTATACCAACAAAGTAGTATTCAATAAAAGTAGTATTCAACAAAGTAGTGTTCAATAGATTGCGAACTTACGTGGTCAAAAATGATGCAGCTGAATCTTTTAATGAATATTTGGGGGAAAAAGAGTGGGCATTCTGTATGTGTGCGCATGTGACAGAGAGAGAGAGATTTTAAAAAGTGTGGATGTCTTTCATGACTGTATATTGTTCGTAAATACCTACAGATACCTCCTCGAACACCAAGCTCCAAAATTTCTCTTCTACTCACCCCACAACCAATAATAGATTCTGTCTCACTGTTAATCTTGAATGGGGGTTTAAAAAAAAAGATCTTACTTTCATTTAGACGATTCAGTTCAGCATGGAAGACGTAAAAGAACTAACTTAAAGGTCTGTTGTTTTGGCCAGTGTACACAATGTGTTATAAATAGCCGTACTCCTAGCGGTAACACTGACGATGTTATTAGCATAATTCACCCGCGTTCATAAATGTAAGAAGACAAACTAGCACGACTGTATAACAATTGTTTTATTGGTGTGTTATTACCATAACTTTGCAAACAGCTAGTAATTTTAGCACATTTGGCAACGTTTTTCTCTCGCAGTTTCTCTGCACCCACTTCAGGTTTTCTCTCGCCATCTCATCCACTGGCACAGAGCCAAAAGGGGAGGAGTTTAAAGATCTGATTGGACCAGCCCTGTGTCAGTAAAGAAAAGAACCAATGGGCTGCAGAGGAGTGTTTCATGGTTGACGAATGAATTACGCAGGCACAGGGGCAAAAGCGAAAGGGTGTGGTGTTTAAATAGTTGATTGAGCCAGGCCAGTGTCAGTTGGGCCGCCAATATGGGCCTGGTCAGACAAGCAAACAAACAAATAAATTAAAATAGCACGTCGGCCCACCAAGAAAATGCCAGATACACCAGATGGTCAGTCCAACCCTGTTTAGAGGTGCTGCATATGCTCACATTTAGCTCATTTACACAGCCTCACTATGACTCTCATACACACACACACACACACACACACATACACATACAGACAGAACAAATTCCAGCGTGAGTGAGTAACAGTGTGCACGGTGTGATATAAGCTGAGGTGCTGTATTTTCTCATTAGGCCATTTGGAGAGATCAGCCTCACAGCAGTGCAACACATCCATGAGTCAGTTAAAGGGGAGTGAGTGGTGAAAAATACCTTCAAATGGATGCCTCTCTCCCGCCTCTGCCTCTTCTCTGTCTGTCTTTCTCTCTTATCCATATCTCTCTTCTCTGTCTGTCTCTTTCTGCTCTCTGTCTCTCGTCCATCTCTCTCCTTTCTCTTCTCTGTCTTTCTCTCTTATCCGTCTCTCTCTTATCCGTCTCTCTCTTATCCGTCTCTCTCTTCTCTGTCTGTCTCTTCTCTGTCTGTCTCTTTCTGCTCTCTCTCTATCGTCCATCTGTCTCGTTTCTCTTCTCTGTCTTTCTCTCTTATCCGTCTCTGTCTCTCTCTTCTGTCTGTCTCTTTCTGCTCTCTGTCTCTCTCTCCCTCGTCCATCTCTCTCCTTTCTCTTCTGTCTTTCTCTCTTATCCGTCTCTCTCTTATCCGTCTCTCTCTTCTCTGTCTGTCTTTTCTCTGTCAGTCTCTTTCTGCTCTCTGTCTCTCTCTCTCTCTCTCTCGTCCATCTCTCTCCTTTCTCTTCTGTCTTTCTCTCTTATCCGTCTCTCTTCTCTGTCTCTCTCTTCTCTGTCTGTCTCTTTCTGCTCTCTGTCTCTCTCTCCCTCGTCCATCTCTTTCCTTTCTCTTGTCTTTCTCTCTTATCCGTCTCTCTCTTCTCTGTCTGTCTCTCTCTCGTCCATCTCTCTCTCTCTCGTCCATCTCTCTCTCTCTCGTCCATCTCTCTCCTCTCTCTCTGTCTCTCTATATCTCTCTCCCCTCTCTCTGTTTCTCTCTCCTCTCTGTCTCTCTCCTCTCATTCTTTTCTAAATTTAAATAGAATTTAAAAGCGTTTTTTTTGCAGGACAGTTTTAGCAACAATATCGTCAAAGCTGTTTGTAATAAAATGTAACATTTAGGAAACAAAAAACTGAACGTAATGTGAAATTACCAGTAATTATAGTTATTGATAGTAATCATGACCGAAAAAAGGCAGTAACAAAGTAATTTTAAGATAAATTATGAAATGTAAATTACAGATGTCATTACATTTTAATAATAAAAAATAATAATAGTTGCAATTATATAATCAGGATGTGTTTAAGTATGTTGGTAGATGTGATGGTCAGAGTTACTCACTGTCCTGCAGCCGGTGACATTCTGTTGCATATTTGGTCGCGAGAGCTACCAATGGATAATTTTTTTGACTGAGTGAAAATTTCAGAATTTGCCTTTTATTATTTGTGTGAAATTTTCTCTAATCCTTTAAAAAAAAAAAAAATCTTGATTTTTTTCTGTCTCTCTCCTTTGTGTATCTCTATACCCCTCTGTATCTCTACCGTTCTCTCTGTGTCTCAGCTCTGCAGTCTGCTTTCCCTACATTAAAATTCAGCACTTTGAGTCCCTCGGTGTACACACACACACACACACACACACACACACACACACACACACACACACACGGACAAATGTTCAGCTACCTTACATACATTCTGTTTCTCCTTTTCTCTGATACACACAGAGTAGGTATAGTGGGAGTGTGTGTGTGTGTGTGTGTGTGTGTGTGTGTGTGTGGGAGAATACACAGCTCTTGGCTTTTCTGACTGTGTTCCTGTTTGTTTACCTCAGAGGCAAATCTGTTAATATAGTTTAAAAAAGGGTTTCTTTTCTATTTTACTGCAAACGACAGCTGGTCAGAAAAGCTCCTTTAAATACACTGCTGTTATTACAGTGTTATCACTGATCCTTAAAAAGTCTCATAAAGTCTTGAAGTGCATCTCCACCCCTTCTCTTACATTTCTATATGGAATATTGATGATGGTAAAAGGGTGGCAAATTTGAAATTTAAATCAGTTTCCGTTGGGCTCTGTTTTGCCTCACAATGCCCTGCATGTATCCCTCCACCACAAATGGGTTTAGTTTTAGGACCAAAAGCTTCTCAAAACTCTAGAAGAACGTCTTAGGAATCAGGCAGTAGCTTTATAACAATTTTATTGAATAACTTTCTGTGAGGAAGATTTTAGAGATGGACATCTGGTTCCATTCACCACCACTATAAACAGTTCTGACTCTGTGAGCTTCTCCAGAACGAAACCAATCCCACTCTGAACCTCTCTGTTCACATGCTCTGAATGATCTCACCACATGTTTCTGTTTTCTTCTTACCTTCTGCAACTACATAGAGAGACCCACACCCACGGAGAATTAGTCACACAGGCTGTGTACGTATGTGTGTGTACCTTCTTCATCCTCCTCTTTCCTCCCACAGATCTCCATGTGTCTGCCTCCTCAATTGCCGGGGAGGTTAAATCCCATCGCCTGGGCGAAGCGCCGGCCGTTGCCGTGGAGACAGTGTGTGCTAAGGAAGATGATAAGGAGCGGATCGTGTTGGAGATCGTTCAGATGTACAGCAGACAGCAAGAGAAACTCAATGCCACTCTGCACCGGCAGATGCAGCTTGAAACGGTCAGAGCAACCCTTGTATCTTTCCTACCACACATTCCACACCCATTCAAACGCTTCTCATCAACAGCATCACATCTACCCCACCTTATAGTTTACATACCACAACTTATACCTTGAATACCTCACCTCCCACATTTTATACCTCACCTAGCATGTCTAATCTCATTTGCTACTCCTTATCGCATCTACCACACCTTATACCTCACCTACCACACTTTACCTCAATTGACATGTCTCATCTCTTCTACTACTCCTTACCTACTGCACTTTCCACCTCTACTCAACCCACAGCATCTCATCTAACACACCGTATTCCTCACCAACCATTCCTTATACCTCACCTACCACAACACAAAAATACTGGAGTTTAATGCGACCTCTAATTTGTTTGTAGTGCGTAAAAAGTTAAATGATTTAAATTTTTTTAGAATGTTATTGATATTGATGTGCGTCACTAAAGCATTACTGACCTTTTAGAATAAATTCCTCCATTTCTGTGTGTGTGTGTGTGTAGGAACTAGAGGCAGTGCGTGGTGGCGAGGTGGCCCAGCTGAGGCAGTTGTCGGCGGAGCATAGCGAGCTGCAGAGTGAGCTGGAGGCCGTTCACACTGAGCATGCTCAGAAACTGGGGGAGGTGCGCCAAGAGCAGAGGGAGCTGGAGCGCAGACTTGAGCAGCTCAGACAGCAGGGCTGCACCTGCAAACCTAAAGAACAGGAGGAGCAGTACACCGCACAGGTACAGAGACACGCACACACACTAGGACACCTCACACACTCACAGCTGAAGAAACGACTGTGCTCTGACAAGACAATCCGTTTAAATGGAAAGAAAGTCAGGTATTACACATGTGTTAGTGTGTGTGAGACAGAGAGGAAGAGAAATTTGGCTACCCTGTCACTGTAACTTTTTTTCCCTTTTTGCCAGTGCCCCTAAATCAGTGGAAGCTCAAAAAGTCAGTCCCATTAAAAGGCCTTTGACTCCACATGTAACCAATCGGCTTGTTTGGTGTCTGAAGTTTGCTTCTTTTGTTTAAACACCACAGCTATGAATCTTAGCCCATACCCCACCACATGGTGGCTAAATCCTCACACACTCTCCTCTCTCTAATAGACTACCTGTGTGGCTTCTAATACTGTATGACTCACTTATTTATAAACTCATGTACACAAGCATAGCTGAACACAGTGGCAGCCTGAATTCTGTCTGTACGTTTTGTTCATAAGAGATCACACAGTTTGAGATGAGCAAGATAATTCAGGCACCATACTAATTATTGGGGTATAAGATTCCATTACTAAATTAGCCTTAAAGCTCCAGTGCTAAATATCAGACACAAAAAAAGTGCCATAAAATGGGGATATTATTACTGTTAGTCTGTATAGCTTATAATGCATTTTATTCATTCTCTCTCTTGCTCCTCAGCTGTGTGAGCTGCGGTGTCGCCTGGAGCGCGCTGAAGCAGAGCGTCAGGAACTGCAGGATGAGCTGCGGCGGGAGCGAGAGGCACGGGAAAAACTGGAGCTCATGATCACTCAGCTGCAGCAGCAGATCATCCAGACCACCAGCAAGACTAACACCAGCACACACATCCTGAACACACTGTCCCCTCCTGCCCCGGAGACCGCGGCCAGCTAAACACACACCCACACATGCACACACACTCACGTGCCTGCAACCCCCTCCCCGCATCACCGAGTTCCCAGACACAAGCAGAATCAGCCCTGTGGGGCTTACGTGTTCGTTATTTCTTTAAAAGACTTTAATAACGCTTTTATAATTTAACATCACTTTAAAAAATATATATTTTATGTTGTATTGTGTCATCTCCCCCCCCACCCCCCCCCCCCATTCTTAGACAGTATTTAAAAACCTTTGTATGTGATTTAATTTATAGTTTTCCTATTAGGCTGCTTATTATGGACAGAGAAGAGGAGATTTGTTCTCCTTTTTTCCTTTTTTTAAATCTTATTTTTGGTTCTGGACTGGACTGAAGACTGTGGGGCAGTTTGGAAACTGAATTAACTTTTTAACACCACCTGCAGAGCCCCAAGGAGCCAAAATGTCCCTGAAAAAGACAGTTAAAGCCGGTGCTTTTATGTACACCAGCCCTCTGCGGAAAAACGAACTGATCATCTAGGATTTTAAAGTTTAATACAAAACAAAATTCTTGAAAAATGTACGAAAAGGACCATGATGAGATCTTGTGATCCAGAACATTGCAGCTATTGTGCTTCTTCATGAAGGTGAAAGCAAAACTCAAAGCCAGGATGGAGGGGCCCCTTGAAGAGGCCCCTCTGGTTTCAGATGATAATCCTCCTTCTCCCTCCACTTTTCCCTCCCTTGCTGTCTCCCCGGTGCCTGCTGTCTGCTGGCGATTAGATGTTTCCTGCATGTTTTGCTTCACTGTGGACATGCACATGTTTGCCCCCTGCTGGACGGAAACAGCACAGCAGCAGCACCAGCCATATAAAACAGTATTGAGCACCTTCAGTAAAAATACAGAGGGTGAAACATGGCCACTGCTGTGTTCTCTGAAGGTCGGTGTAAAAGTAACACTGGTGCAGCACAGGATGAGGAGAATGAGGTCTGATGTTTTGTTAGTTTTGAGCAAAAAATAGGCATCACTTTGGCCAAGTGAACAAATACAGGACAAAATGAGGGAGGAGGAGAACGACAGGGAAGGAGGCTGGAGCACCTGAGGGCCGTTTCACGAAAGCGTACCAAAAGAAGCAGAAGCTTATTAAATGTACCTGTTTATTCGTCATAAATATTGTTTATTGCAAATTCCACCTTGGCTGTTTCACCTACCATTACGTCCGGTTCAAAGTTGTTTTTTATTCATTTCTGTGTTCAGTTAAATCTTTTTAAACAGAAGAACATTCTTCAGAACATCTCTGCGAGTTTGTTTGAGTGTGTAAGAGGAATTATAGTTATTGAAAATGTATTGGTAAATTATCTTGTAAATTTGTAATATGTTCAGAGAACATTCTAGTGAAATTCCCAGCAATTTTTTTTTTTTTTTTAAAGCTTTCGTGAAAGTGGCGCCCCCTGGTGCCCAGCTCTCATTTGGTGGTGCAGAGGAGCTTTATATCTGTAGGGCAGAGGGTGGCAGATTTGGGGGGAGCGGAACGGGACTAGTGGTGTGAAACGAGTGCCAGCAGCCTCTCAGTCAATCTGGAGCTGCTTCTCCTTTGTTTCATTCACTTCTCCTCCTCCAGGTGGGCCCGGACCCCTGGCTGGTATGGATCAGGACACATCTCCCAGTCTGACAGGACCTTTATAAGCTGACAAACACAAAAATCACAAAAAAGAAGGAAAAAAATTCTTTAATCAACTATTCCTGTACATGCGTGCTTTCTGTTTATCCCAAAAAAGATATAAAATCAAAAAATAAATCTTGGAAATTTATTTAATGTATTAACTAATAGATTTATATCTACTTTGTACATACAGTAGTCTTTAATATATTAACTGTCATTATAAAGAGTCTTTAAAAAAAATTATATTGATCCCAGGATGAGTGAAGCTCACTGGGGCATTTTTGTATGAGGTGTGAGATGCATGATGGTGTGAGAAGGGAAGGGTGAAAAAATAGTCATTACAGATGTTTTTTATTATTATTATGGTTATTATTGTTATTATTACTGAAATCATTATCCTCACTATTATTACTATTACTATTATTATTATTTAGTAGTTGCCCCCTGAGATTGGTGGGGCATGTTTGATGTTGCAATGTACGTTTCCCATGTTACCATAACGACCATAAGTTACGATAACGCTGTTCATTTGCATTTAAACTACTTTTTTGTACGAAAGAATGAGAGCGAGGAAGGCATGGGGTTCAATAGCGATGCTGCTTGGCTCTCGAGAAAGAGTTTTGTACTGTTATAAGAATGACAGTTGTTCTAAAGAGCGGAGAAGATGTCTTTGTTTTGTTTTGTTTTTTACCGTGTAATTACCGTCATCAAGCTCCGCTCACTAGTGTGTTGTTCTTTCCAGAAGGCTGTTTTTTTATTTTTTATTATTGCTTTAAAGGGTCCGTATCGTAGCAAGCTGAATTTTCTTGCATTTGTGACATCACAAAAAATGCAGACACTGAATTCATTGTTTTTGTGATGTCACTGACATATTTACACACATCCATCTATTCAGCATCTGTCCTACAGCAGCTTAGCCCTGCCCATTCACGATTAGGTGTTTCAATCCAGACGGAACAACGCAGCCAATCAGAGCAGAGCGTATTTACATATTTCAGTCTTAAGTAGAAAATACAGCCTGTTTAATTCTAAGGGACAAAGAGAGTTGTGTACAAATGAATTATGGCTGTTTTTATAATACCTTACAAGCATTATAAGGGGGGGCAGTGAAATGCAAGAAAAATGTTTCATATGGGCCCTTTAAAATGAGCTGGGTTCTAGCTAATTTAGCTAATGACACCTGATGTGTCTTAAGAGTGTGATCTTTCTCTCACACACGTGAATGCGAGAGAGTAACACGCTGAGTGTCTGGTACTGAACACAGTGGTGCGCGAAGCCTGGAAAGGTCCATGCAGTGTATGACTACGGAAATGCCTGCTGGAGGATTTTCATTTCTTGCAAAAAACACACACACACACACACACACAACTGACTGAGTGTGTGTGTGTGTTAAAACTCTGTAAATCAGTGTTTGGCTTGTGCAGGCCTCCTTTAGCCCTCAAGCTGTCACTCTAAAGGCATTTTTGTTCCATTTTTTGTTTTATTTTTTGAGGTATTTAAATGCATTTGTGAAGATTTTCCAGGGTGAACATTTATTTTGTACTGATTTTGTTTTTGTACGCATGGGGGCGCTGTAGGGCTGCAGAAAAGCCTGTGTGTGGAAGCCTCTCTGTTTTTGAATGGGAGGTGTTCTCTAATGCAGAGTAAGAGAGATTACAAATGTATAGGCTTGATATGATGATGATTATTAGTTATTATTAGCTGGAATAATCTAATATTGAGGACTTTTTGCCGAGAAAAAAAATGAGACGATAAAGACGGTTCAGCTCACCGTGATGCTGACGGTGTAGCCTTGTTTATACAGGTGGATATATATAAACAAAGTAAAGATTAAAACTGTTTATATAT
>JBBJLS010060586.1:0-12935 GCA_037577275.1 Bryconaethiops microstoma
GTCCACTTTCTGCTGTGACAAAGCAAATTTCCCACTTGTGGGACTAATAAAGGTTTATCTTATCTTATCTTATCTTACCCATACATTACAGAGGTCTCTTGTCCATATCATGAATGATCAACACAGATCAACCAGTCACAAAGTTTCAAAATTGTGCACAAGAAGTGTTATCTTTTTGGCTCTAAAAAGAATAATAAAATCTAGACAATGCAATTCCGTGAGAAATTACAAGGTATGATTGCATGGATGATATAAAACCATAGGTTGGAGACACTCAGACATTGATTTCATGGGCAAAAAAAGTTTGAGTTGAAAAAAATAGCTGCCTATGCCATCTCACAGAATATTCTTGTTGAAAATCTGGTACAATTCCCTCTACGCCAGGGGTAGGCAACTCCAGTCCTGGAGGGCCGTGGTCCAGCAAGGTTTGGTGATTTCCCTGCGCAGAAACACCTGATTCACCTCACCAATTAATTGTCAGGTTTTGTGAATGTGTTTGAGGTGATCTACCATCAAAATGTGCTGGACACCGGCCCTCCAAGACCGGAGTTGCTTACCCCTGCTCTACGCTACGGGGCGCCAGCTCTTACCAAGCAATTTATGGGTGAGAATGGCTGAATGGGCAGCAGCATTCACAAGCTGATTGTTTTTGTATACAAACTGTCTCATTCATCTTTTTCTATATAAATGAGCCAAGCTTTAGTGTGCCAAAGGTCATTTTATTAGTGTGCTGTGTTTTGTTCTGTTTTCATTTCTCCGTGTTTGTTTTTTTCGTCTTTTTGTCCATCTTAAGCATCCGTATACGCGATATCTCTCTGTCAGACATTTTAAAGGTCTGTCGACCATTCAGTATTTTTCAGAGGTATCTTAACCATTTTTAAATGATCAATACTTAACCCCTGATCAACCAATCACAAAGTTTTATACAAGCACACAACTATGGATATTAACAGGACATTTTGATGTTTGAATTAAGCATGAGCTCAGAGGTATCTATTTTGGCTATAAACATAATAGCAAAGAGAAAATTGAGATAAAAAGAAAACAAGAAATTTTAAAAAGAAAATAAAACTTTAAAAAAAAATTTATTAATATTGATTTTATAGAAAACATATGAGGAAAGCATAATTATTTTCCACATTTTTATCATTTTCAGCACCACAGGTCTGTTTCTTGAGGATGTTTCTATATGTTCATCTTGCTCTCATACAGCTTCTATATGTTAATCTTGCTCTCATCAGGGGATGGTGGACAAACACTGCCTTGAACTGGGATAAATAATTCATTGGACAACTGACCTCACCACCCCTTGCACCCCTACCTGATGAGCAGCTCCCAATATGGAGTCAGTCCAGACCGGGGGATGACCCCAAGTCCTAGGAGCCAGATGATCTGGATGCCGCTGACGGAAATCCACCAAAACTGGCTTGAGGGTGTCAGCTGCTGGTACTTAGCAACAATTGTTTTGTTCCCAACCCTCCCAATCCAATACAAATGTCCTCCACACCACCACAAATTCAGCACAACATTTGGGGAACATTTGGGGTTAACAACCTAAAACACACTGTAAATGAAGCTACCACTAAGGTTCTAAAGGTAAAGATCATATTCAAAGCATATTCACCAGACTGTTCACTTGGCAAAGTTAGAGGAGTTTTTCTCCATTCTCCTTTGTCACAAAGATGGAAAAGCAACAAGAACGTACCTGGACTGGCGTTCGCCCTTGTAGCGTGGTGGAGAAGCCTAGACATGGACAGAAGTGAGAGGGCTGGTAGAATCATGCACTTTGCTCTGTGAATGCTCCCAAACAAGAGTACAGATTCCCACTGAAACCAACATTCACACACACACATACACAGTTAGGTAACAAACAGCATGAGTACTCACGTAACTTTGAGATGACAGGCGATGAGGTGGCAATTGAATAGCCCGACTTTTACTAAATACCTCTCTCAGGTCCCAGTATGGCTCAGGCATGGCTTCAGCGTCGACATCAGGGGTTTTGGACTTCCCACTGCATGTAGAGCACGTCCCTGCCGACACCAGAAGACAAAGCTCCTGACAGGTCAGACCCCACTGCAGAATCCTTTGCTGTGTCCAGGAGATAAGTGAGTCATGGGTCAACAGCCAGGGGTGTCCGAGTATGATGGGTGGAGAGGTGAGGTGAGTAATAAAAAATGAAAACTTTTCTTGATGGGGGACCCACAGTGAAGTGAAGAGGAGGTGTTTGGTGAGCGATGGGGCTGTTACTAAGGGGTCGACCGTCAATGGCTGTGATTTTAATCGGACGGGATAACGCTTCAAAATCCACACCTAGCTGAACAGCAAAAGATTGGTCAACGAATTTGCCAGTTGCCCCTGAATCAATGAATGCCGTGGTCATGACCCATTTGTGGCTGAGCTGGATGTGTGCCTGAACAGTGAGACGGGAAACGGTTTGGGTCATGGAGGTTGAAATGAATACACCAGGTGAATTCCTCCTCCAATTCGCCTGGTCTGACCGTTTCCCGGGCAGAGCAGACAGACCGCATGGTGATGGTCAGTTGAGGCGCAATAGGCACAAAGGCCCTTGTGGTAACATCTAGCCTGCTCCGCCAGATTCAGGGAAGCATGCCCTATCTGCATGGGTTCCCGGCTCCATGGGAGTGGGCCTCTAATGGAGGTGGAGGAGCAGAAGATGTAGGAGACAAGCTGGATGCTGGCTTGAAGCTTGCTAGCGGCAGGGCAGAAAGAGTTGGCCTCGGACGAGAGCTCATGCGTTGATCTATCTGCATACACAGCTGAATCATGCCCTCCAAGGGAGCTCTCGTCCGGACAGTTAATACTTCAATCATGGAGCCCCTCATAGAAGGCCGTTAGGTCTGCACAGCCGGGGTGCGAAACTCCGCGGTGTAACGTCTCACTGGCGCAGGTGGTACAGGCGAGAATCAATCTCCACCTCACTATCAGGATGTTGAAAGGCAGCCTTGAGCTGACGCACAAACTCAGGATAGGAATAACCGGTGTCTAGATCAAACCTCAAGACCGCCGTAGCCCACTCAGCTGCCTGCCCCGTGAGGAGGGAGATGAGAAGTGTGATCCTGCTTTGGTCCGTCAGATATCTTGATGGCTGAAACTTGAAGAAGAGATCTAGATTAGTCACAAAGACTTCACACTTCCCATCTACACCATTCCATTTCTCAGGTAAGGACAGCTTAGGTTGGTTAGGGAAAGTGATGGAGGTAGTAGGGGTTGGGGCGTCCGATTGGGACACAGGTGCCTCGACGGGTCGACCAATGCAACCCAGTCCACTGGGCTTAGATATTCTGCCACGAAGATGGAAAAGCAACAAGAACGTACCTGGACCGGAGTTCGCCCTTGTTGCGTGATGGAGAAGCCCAGAAGCGGACAGAAGCGAGAGGGCTGGTAGAATCATGCACTTTGATATGTGAATGCTTCCAAACAAGAGTACAGATTCCCACCGGAACCAACATTCACACACACACACACACACACACACACAGTTAGGTAACAAACAGCAGGAGTACTCAAATAACCTTGAGATGACAGGCTGGGATGAGGCAATGACTCAATGCCTGAGCGAAGAGGAACTACCCGTTTCCTGTTTATATACCCCGTGAGGCAGGTGATTTCCGACGACCCGTGCGCCTCACATGACTAGTGTGTGTGACATCCTTGTTGATGGGGGGTTGTCAAACACTACCTCAAGCTGGGATAAAAATTAATCTTGTGAATGACCCTTCACCACCCCTTTCCCCAAAACTGCTGTTACCCATTTTAAAACTCTTCTTATCAATAATAAAATTACAGCAAGAAAAATTTTTAATCACTACTTGGAACAGTGTGATGGTGAGTAAAGTAAAGGGAACATTGTAATAAAAACCTTGTCAATAAGGAGAGTCTTCAGGAAAACCGCAATCCAAATGAAAGAATCCACAAAAATTGGCAAGCAGGTCCAGCAGGAGCAATCAGGAATATCACAAGAATATAATTAACCATAGGCATGGAAACAATAATATAATTAACCATAGGCATGGAAACAAGGCCAAATACATATTACATATACCCCATGGCATGGCCAAACAATGTAATATAAATGGCTTAGTCACCAGACAAATACACAAGAGACTTTGCAAAGTTCAGTTTGTTCAGGTATGTGTATGTGTATGTAATGTAAGAGTATTGTGTAGTTTAACATTTCCAATTTATATATAGCCATGGAAAAAAATAAGAGTCCACAATTCCCTTTTTTCTGTTCACTGCACAGGTTCCTATTATATTATGAACTATTGCAGTGTGAGCTGTGTAAAAAAAGAAATGTCTCATTATGTGTTGTAAGTGCAGTAGTGTTGGTATAGCAGCTTTTCTATGTGCTGTATTCCACCAAGTAAAGCAGCAGTCAGTCAGGAACACAGCGCCTGGGGAGCAGTGTGGGGACAGTACCTTGCTCAAGGGTACCTCAGAAGTACTTAGTAGTCTTGGGATTCGAAATGACAACTTCCTGATCACAGGGCAAATGTCCTAACCACTAGGCCACCAGCTACCCCTGTGGCTCTTCAGCTGGCTGCCCTGTGCCCTGTGGCTCAACGTGGCTCTGCAGTTGCTGGAAATTTTTGATGGGTTATCCTTCCCATCTACTAATATAAGTGGTCACTGCTAAAAACGACACCACACTGGACATAAATGGTCATGAAACGATAAATATAGCTGAATAGCAGCTTGGCTCACTAGCCTAACACTGCGAACAGTCCTGACCATAGCCTAGTTTCTCAAGCTAATGTTTACTGCTCAACATAGTAAGTGACTACCCACATCATCTGCACAGCTGAACCTGAGGTTGAAAGGGTCAGCAGCTTCAATTTCCTTGATGTGTACATCACTGAGGACCTCTCCTGTGCCCTACACACAGACACTGAATTCAATAAAAGACACTGACCCTGAATTCAATAAATTCATAACAAAATTCTATGGGTGCACTTTTTGATAGCTTGCTGGTGAGCTGCATCACAGTATTTAATGGGAACCGCTCTGCCCACAGCCTCAAATTACTACAGTGTGTGCTGGAAAAGGCACGCAGACTGTTCACCTTGTAATTGTTGTCAGACAATACAGAAGTATCACTGCACAGACAAGAAGACTCAAATACAGACCATCAGAACTCACAAACCTCAATATTACACAATGCACTGTTTACTCTCGTCTTTTCCGGACTGTTTACTGTAAATGCACTGCACATGCACAACAGCCATGACCGCAGTTATTGTAAAACCCCTACACACCAAATGTGCAATATTGTTATATTCACTTTCCACTTTATTTCTACACACTTACTATCTCATTTCTTTTTTACATCTATCTATATAGCTATATTACCCTTATGCCTATGTTGACTCTTTTTCTGCATCAAATACATTTCATTGTATCATTGACCCTGTGTTAAATGACCAATAAAACTGACCTGAACTACATATGCAACACTGAATGACTGACAGAACAATGACAGAACAATACACGTGGTCAAAAAGTTTATATATTATATTATGCACAGTTATTATATATATTACCTACACCTGCACATCACACTTGTCTTCACTTACTTATTTGTATTTCTTATATTGTTCTATTTTTTAAATATATATTTCTTTATTTTTATTCCTTTTATTCTTTATTTTTATGTATTTTTATTCTTATTTATTAACTATTTACCTAACTTGGCATTTATGTGTGGACAGCAAAGAAAGAATTTCATTGCACAGAGAAAATGCTACTTTTTTTCTGTACATATGACAAAAAACGCTTTGAATCTTGAATCTTGAAAAAAAAAGTCTAAGAATATTTTGTTTCTTTGCAACAAACTGCTTCAAAGTTATGAAGACAGAATAATGTGAGCTTTACAAACAAAACCTTTGTTAGGAAAATTAGTGTCACATTGTTAAGTGGGTTTATTGTCATTTCAGCCCTAGACACAGTATACAGTGAAATGAAACAACATTCCTCCTGGAGCGTGGTGCAACCCAAGAATCATTACAGACCACGGGACTGCAACAGTGCAGACAGGAAAATACACAGTGTACAAATAGAAAGAGAGTGCACGAAAATCACAAGACCAACATGACAACATTTAATGCAGCTGACATTTAAAGTCATTGTGTGCAAAAATGCAGAACAGAGGCAGAGACGCAATAAATAACACATACGGGGTTATTTATTATATGTGCAATTCATAATACATATGGGGTATTTACAGTGGCAGTTGGGGCTGTAATTTGTTTGTTTGAAGCAGAACAGTTCAGTGTATATATAACTTGTACTGTCAGAAGAAGAAGTTCAGTTCAGCATCTTGTGTAATTGCCTGTGACAGAGGAGAGAGTGACCTGATGATTTTCTCAGCTATCTTGTGAACAATTCACATACCAAGCCATGATACAGCTATATAGAATGCTCTCTATAGCCCCTCTGTAGAACTTGGTGAGGATTATGGAAGGTGAAGTCAGTCTCCACAGGAAGTAGAAACACTGCTGGGCCTTCTTGGTAATGTGTCAAGTGCTGATGGTCCACTTGAGGCTCTTTTCGATGTCAACACCAAGGGAAATTCTCTCTGTTTGCCACCTCATCATTTCCACTGATCAAACCCAACAGGTCATTAGCAAACTTGATGAAGATGTGGTTTGAGCTGTGTATTGCTGCACAGTTGTCGGTGAGCAATGTGGACAGCAGAGGGCTGAGCACACAGCCCTGGTGGGCCCCTGCGCTCAGCGTGGTGGTACAGGAGATCCTGACTGAGGTCGCCCACTCAGGAAGTCCAGGATCCAGTTGCAGAGGGAGATGTTCAGGCCCAACAGTCTCAGCTTGCCATTCAGATGCTGAGGAATGATAGTGTTAAATGCTGAACGGAAGTCTGTGAACAGCATTCTCATGTAAGTGTCCTTTTGGTCCAGGTGGGTGAGGGCCTGGTGAAGAATGTCAGTGATGGCATCATCCACTGAGCGGTAGAGCAATACACAAATTCAAGGGGTAAAGTTAGAGAGGCAGCTTTGATTTTATATACCCCATGACAAGCCTCTCATAGCACATTGTGCAGAGCAAACAACTGTGGACTATTGGTGAATAGTAATCTTAGCTAGGTTTTTTGATTGAAGTGCATGTAGTTATGAATGCAAGAAGGTTCATTCTCATAGCTGTGCCACAGTACAATACTGATCCGTTGCTGTCTTTTGTTGAGTTAAACCTAAGTCTAATTCCACCTCCAAGTTATTGGTGTCAGTCAAACTCTTGCTGCAAGTCTTTTATTTATCATGCCTCAAGTCATCAGGTGGTAAACACGAAAATACACTACCTCTACTTTATCACTAACACAGCGTTGCAAGGTCCATATGGGTAATAGCAGTCATTAGCATTATCTTAAAGTGTAAAGTGACCAATTTTTTTCATATGTGAACACACCACAGCACACAGGGTGAATAGAACACATTTTTTTCTGAATTTAACCCCTTCACCAAGTGAAGCAGTGGGCAGCCAGGAACACAGTGCCCAGGGAGCGGTGTGTGTGGACGGTACACTGTTCAAGGGTACCTCAGAGGTGCAAAAAACAGTCTTCCTTTCTGATCACAGGGCAAACTCCCAAACCACTAGGCCACTGGCTACCAAGGTGATAATTAGCTAAACAGCACAAGGTTAGCATATGTTGAAAAAGAGCGCAAACAGGTCAACTCTATATTACATGCTTGCCTCATGTTTTGTCTCCCTCTCCCTCTCTGAAGTGTAGTAAAGGGGTTGAAGCAGGCAGGACAGCTAGCCTCCAGGGCTAGTGGTTGGCTCATCGAAACAACACATGGCATGAAAAATAGTGCTTGTCTTCAGCAGAAAAGCGAGTGATAAAGGACAGCTGAGTGGGTGAATGTTGGTGGTGGGCGAGGAACATTCCCCATGGGCTAATTCACATTGGTCACCACAAGTGGTCACTTCCATTTCACACTCCCATTTGATAGACTGGCAAATGAATTTAGCCTCAGTGAGCTGCTGTCATTTGCTGCTGCCAGAAGAGAGGAAGCTTACATGTAACCATGCTAATATACACCCACACTCAGTAGACAACCCTGTAACTCAGTCAGCCAGAATAAAGCAAGAGCCATGAATTCCCAAATGAAAAAATTGCTTTTTCATAAGTGCGTAACAGGAATTACTGATAAACTAATATTCCCAAAAGCATCCAGAAGGTCCTTTTAATGAATGAACATAGCTATTTTAAGGTGTGCAGGCATTTTCTTGTACACGCATAAAACAGAAACATTGCCAATAGAAGCAGCTGTACATGAGCCTTAGGTCACCATGTCCAATTTACAGTCGTCAGCTAGAGGGGTATGGGTGGGAGAAGCATTTGTGATCCAGAACTAATGATCAAACATTAGTACCTCATTATTGCTCTTGTGCCTGAATGAAATCAAATCCTTATAGCAATGTTCCAACATGTAGTGATCTATTGATGCACCAGTTGCTAAGTTATGAATTGCTTTAGACTACAGTATTTTTTACATTGCAGCCCATTTTACCAAATTCTGAAGAAAAGAAACTAACAGAATACAAATCAATTAACTGTATTTTTAAATGCTTTACAGGCTGGCAGGCAGGTAAATCTGGTAGAATTTGAAAAAAAGGTGAAATTGGTATTGTGACTTGTCAGTAACACAACGTTTTTTGGCTAGTGAATATTAAATAGATTTGATTGGAAGTCTCAATTACCATGAGAATTCCAACAGTGACAATATGTGCTCATGCATTCAGACAGCGTCATTTGACAACACAAGACAATATGTATAGTCATGTGAAAAAATGAGGACACCCCATTAAATATTCAGTTCTCCATATATCAATGCCTAATCTTGTTTTTGTTTATCTCTGGAAAATAAAGAGATTTTAAAGCAGGTAAACAACAAAAATTAACCTTGTTTTACTCATTAAACAAGAGATAAAAAAAATACATATACATATACATATACATATGATCTCACTTCAACAGTCAGGGCAAGGCTTCTTCAAAATGCTGAGTAACGATGTTCTATTCATGTGCACCTGATGTGATACACCTATGTGTGATTTGAGCCATTTTAAGTGGAAATAAATGTGGGAGTTATTTTTGTCCAGAAATTGCATTTACATTTTACAGAAAATTTTGAAAAGACTTTTCTTCACTTTTAATTGTTTAGTTAAATTACCTGAATCACCCAGTATTGTTACAATTGAGATTAAATCTCCATATGTCCAAGAATGTTATAAAAACAAACAGGTTTTCATAGAGTGTTCTTTTTTTTTTAACAAGGTTCGAGGTTACTTTATTGCCATCGGCAGCTGTGTACACGTACACAGTGAGATGAGACAATGTTTCTCCATGGACCATGGTGCAACATGTAGCAACATACAACATTCAACTGTCAACAGAGTGCAAGTTACAACAGACAGTAGACAATACACAAACAATAAATAAACAATAAATGTGGACATCATGTAAACCATCTGGAGTGATGAGTATTGCACTATAGGTATGATTACTGCACAGGAGGCAGTTAGCAGCATCAAAAACAGTGCAAAGGATGACAGAACGGTACAATGAATAGACAATAAATAGACAATATAGCAGTATAACAATAATGTGAGTGGGATGTGAATCTTAGTCTACTGGATTGGAAATATTACACCATATATACATTGTTATTGCACATGAGCATATGATGTTGCACTGGAATTATATTCTCATGATTTCAGTGCAACATTATAAGTATGCATAAATAAGTATGTAGAGTATGAATAGACAATAAATATCTACCAGAATACATATATACACCAGTTAGGCATAACATTTAAACCACCTGCCTAATTGTATGTAGACCTCTTGAGCTCTGACCTGTTGAGGCATGGACTCCACAAGATCTCTGAAGGCGTGCTGTGGTATCTGGCTCCAAGATATTAACACCTGATCTTTTATGTCCTATGAACTATTTGTGATGTTCATCAAGCCATTCCTGATTAATTTTTGCAGTGTGGCAGGGTGCATTACCATGCTGAAAGAGGTCACTGCCATTTAGGGAATACTGTTGCCATGAAAGTTTTCCTTGCAGAACATTGCCAAGAGCATCACACCGCCTCAGACGGCTTGACTTCTTCCCACTGTGCTTTCTGGTGCACACCCAGCCAACCACATGGTGTAAAAGACAATGTGATTCATCAGATCAGGCTACTTTCTAGGTCTACTTCTGATGCTCATATGTCCATTGCAGGCACTCTGAGCAGTGTGCAGCATTGCAGCCTCATGCACAACAAACTGCAGATCACTGTTGGTTCTGACACCTTTCTATCATTGCCAGCATTAACTTTTTAAACAATTTGTAATTCTTTGGTGGGATTACACCATATAAGGTAGTTGGGCTAGCTCAGATCAGCTTCAACTTCTGACCATTTTCTTGCTATTCCACTTTCTGACAGGTGCCATTGTTACAAGATAATACAAGTTATTTATCTCACCTCTCAGTGGTGGTTTGTTTTGCCTGATCAGTGTTTGTGTGTGTGTGTAAGTAAGTGTGTGAGTGTGTGTGTGTGTGTGTGTGTGTGTGTGTGTGTGTGTGAGTGTGTATGTCCTTGTATGAGATATTAATATAGGTGGTTACCACAAGTTTGCATCAGCTCGTGCTTCCAAATTAACAACAAATTCTTGTGAAGATCAGAGCTGAACTCTGAGCAGACGATGGGAGCCAACACTGCAGTTTCTTTCTCGTTTTTGTGTCACAGGTTCCTATACCCAAATAAATATTGAACATATAAACAGGTAGCTCGCCTGAGGAGCTGCTTTCTTGGTGTTGGCTGTAGTGATGATGAACAGTGTATTCAAGATTGCTTCAGGCATGTATTGTTCGTGGCGATCCAAATAGGAGAAAAAAAGAACAAGATACTGTTGCAAGTTTTGGCCATACTGGGGTGGTGCTCTTGCAATTCTAGAACTAGAAAACCCTGTACAATGACAGAGTGGCATTGGTATAAAAGGAAAGGTTGAAATGTTAGTGGTGTTGGTTAAGCGGTTGTAATCATCATTAGAGGAAAATGGGGGCCATAAGTGAAGTTTGAGACATATACCCATGTTTTAGCCGTTCTTAAATTGCCTATCAAATTTTTTAATTACATGTTAGATTTTTCTTTCCTTATGAAGCAGAAACATTATTGCTATGTATAGAAAAACAATCCCCTTCATGCATATACTTTATATTTTGGTTTGACGCTTCCATAGAAAATGAGGTCATGTAAAAGGCTTTACTTCTTCAAATGACACCATCATAGTATATATAAACTTTATGACTATATATGTAAACCTATTGAATGGAGCCAGACTTCTATTGCAACTTTCTTTCTTCAGCTTAATATTCAGCAATTGGAGAGATTCTTGCAATGTGACCAGTTGGATGGTAAAACACTACTAAAAGTATATCAAAGGTAATTATTGCCACTTTGTTTAAGAGTGAACAAGAGATTTGTTTTCTTTTAATTATTCAAGTTCTGTAAACACAGCATCATTTTTCTTTTTTGATGTTTTTTCATTATTATGCTTTAAAGAACTGTATATTTTTTTGGAAATTAGGAGAAATATTGTCAGCAGTTCTTAAAATCTAAGGCAAAGCTGTCCAGTTTCAACACTTACACCTATAAAAGATAAAACCTGAGAACATTTTTGCAGTGGTTTAATTTTTTCCAGAGTTGTATACAGTGTGTGTGTGTGTGTGTGTGTGTGTGTTTACACTAACTGGGTTTACCTGGAACTCTGAATTAAAATAAAGATAAAGAAATTATATAGAACATGCTTGATTATGTAAAATAGAGATGAACATTTTATTGGGGGATTACTGCTTATTAGTAAGCAACCTTATGATTCCCTGAAATAAGCAATAATATCTAGTCCTTCCTAAAAAGTCATCCTAAAAATTGTAAAACTACTACACTAGATTACAGCAATATAGTTTTACCGAGAGACGTGAATGAGGGAAAGAGTTCATTAACTCCTATTACTGTACAAGAAAATAGACTATTAGAAGCTGAAATCCTTTTTAACATATTTGTTTTAGTTTTTGTTAGTTGCTAGGATATAGGCAGTACTCCAGTTGAGGAGGGATGAGGAGGGATGTCATCCCCCCTGAAATAAAAACTCAAAATCATCCCCCTTTTAAAATGAACATCCCCTGTTCCATCCCTTGTGCTATTTTATCAATGAATGCATAGGTTTATTGAGTAAAATACCGTGAGTGAGAGGGCACGCGCGAATAACGCGTGTGCCAAACTTTTAAAAAAAAATTACCTCAGTAAACGGCATATCATATAGGGGTTTTGCAGTATACCTCAAAATCCTTGAAGTACCCTTCATGAAAAAAAAGGCTGTCTTGAAACAAGCCAAAAGCTCTGACTTATAACTTTTGACATAAATATTATAATCTGTTCTTGTTTTATGATAAAAATCAGAATCAGAAAACTTTGTTAAAAAAGACTTAAAATAATAAGGTCAGATGTGACTTACCATAGGGGAAAAAAGGTTTATTTAAAAATAGGAGACCACTGCAAAAATGATCAGTTTCTCAGGTTTTATCTTTTATAGGTGCAAGTATTGAACTGAACAGCTTTGCCATATTTTTTAAGAATGGCTGTCAATATGTTTCCTAATTTCCCCCCCAAAATATTGTCCTTTAAAGCATAATTTTAAAGGAAATGACAATGACAACCAAAACTCTAGTTCACTCTTAAACAAAATGACAACAGTTACCTTCTAATAGTGTTTCACCATCCAGCTGGTAACATTGCGAGAGGAGAGTGTCGATTACAGCAGTGTTTTTTTTATACTTTTCCTCATTAAATAAGATGTGATTCAGGTGATCACTAATCAGCACCTCATAAAGCAGAATGAGGTG